>CANUEX010017815.1:0-20124 GCA_948099535.1 Jatropha multifida
TTATTCTATCAAATACCAATTAATATCCGATTCGGATCTAATTTAAATTAATTCGGTCCAATTACAAAAAATATTGGTCCGATTTTATTCAATTAACGGTTATTCAATAAATTTTCGGGCGAACCAAAAATGATTTTCGATTCCAATAATATTACGTGGCGTAATATTATTGGCTAATAATTTACAATTTAAATTTAAATGGGAATGTTTCGAAATAAAAATTTCAGGGTATTATATATGTCTGCTCTAAGGGGGGTCAAAACGGGTTTGCGTGTCAGGTTCGACATGGATTCACCTAATACGCAACACGATTAGGTTCAATTTGAACACAACCCATTAATAATTGTGCCAAATTTGCTAATATGAACACGTATTACCCGCCTAATATAATAAACAAATTAAATGCGTCGTGTTAATCCATATATGACTCTTGTAACCCGCATAATATCATAAGCAGATTAAGTGGGTTGTGCTGTCCTGTATATAAAACACTTAATCTGCTTATTATATTTTTAAGTTTTATACATAAAATAGATAAATTTAATAACTAAAAATAAAAAAATTATACAATAATAAAGTTTAAGTAGGTCATAAATACATAAAAATTCGAATAAATAATAATCCATCATTCAAATTGTTCTTAAATAAACATATATAAAATTATAAATATAGTCTAAACTGCAGAATTAGAGGATGAAGGACAAATGTCTACAATTTTATGCAATTTCGTATACTCCAAATTAAGCTCCATAACATCTTTTGAGTCCTTCCAACTCCAATTTATTTGCATCTATGAAGTAAATAAGATAAAACTAATTAATAAAATTGAAGCAAGTAATGTGAAAATTTTTATAATTAAATTGATACATAAGAATAAGATACATTGATCTCCAAGTAGCGAATCTCTACTACATAATAAGGCTTCCACCACATCAGATTTAAGTGCACTCCTATATTGATCGAGAACCCTTCCACTCTTGCTAAATGCACTTTCAGAAGCAACTGTAGTTATAGGAATGGCTAAAACATCATGTGTCATGACAATAATTTGAGGATACCTAAATTGATTTCTATTCCAATATGATAACACATTTATTTTAAACCTTCTATCTACGATTGGCTCATCAAGATAAAGTTTAAATTGAGTCTTTTGTCAAACAATATCATTCATACAAATAAAATTATATTCCTACAAATAGTTGAATGAAATTATATTAATTGATGCATGATAAATTCTTAATTACATAAAAGAAATAAAGATGAAGTTATATAACAAATACCATAAATATATGGTTAGCAATAGCAGATTCAACAGCCCGATTCTCTAGTCTTTGCTTCTATTTTGTTATAAAAGATCCACTACTTGTCTCATAAGTCATATTTTTCAAATTTCGATCAACATTATACTCAGATAACAGAGGTAAAAAATCATTCTTAACTTTTAAAGCCTCATCCATCCACTTATCACTAAAGATCTTCTAATAACACCACTCAACAAAATGCAACTTGTACTTAGAATCCAACACCGCAGTAATAGCTAAAATTCTACTATGTGCATGCTAATACTTCTCAAATTTCACATATTTCCTCTTAGCCATTGATCTCATGAATGTATCATAACTAGACATATTCTCCTTTAAAGTTAAATGAGCAGTAGACACTAAAGGAAAATACAAATTTGTTGTGGGATATTTTGTACCAGAAAAGAGAGTTGTGATATCATAGAAGAATTCTAAAAACTTGCAAATCTTTCCTATTTTTTCCCACTCAATAGCAGAAGGACAATGCAGGAAATTGGAATCATTGATGCTCATATACATAAAAGCATTTTAATAATATGAAGTACTATTCAACATCAAATATGTTGTATTCCATCTAGTAGGAATATCTTTTCTAAGACCCATTTTAATTTCTAGAGTATAAATTTTTACACAATCCATAAATTTGACTCTTATAGCTTGACATCCCTTCACATACTTAATGATTTCCCTAACTTTAACAATTGAAGCATTAATGTCTTTTGAGCCTTCTTGAACTATTAAGTTCAAGATGTGAGCGAAACATCTCAAGTGGAAAAATTCCTCCTCTTTCAATAATACTCCCTTAGCCCCTAAAAGATTTTTAACATATCAACACACACATCATTGTTGGTTGCATTATCTAAGGTGATCGAAAACTTTGAGTATCAATTTTTTAAGAACACAAAAAATTATTGATATAGTATGTGGAGGAGGCATATAACAAAAATTTAGAACTCTCTTTTGCCAACGCTAATCTTTGTCAATAAAGTGTCCGATTAAGAAAATATATCCTTCAGTAATTACAGAAGTCCAACAATCAGTAATTAAAGTTATTCTCCTTACTGTTGACTCTAACATAGACTTTATCATAGTCTTTTCCCTATCATTTATCTTTAAACAATCATCCCTACAGGTGTTCCTTCATATGATATGCAAATCAGGTTTCAAATAAAGTAATAATTTTCTAATTCCCACTTGCTCAATGAATTGAAATGGCAAATCATGCATAATAATAGCAAAATCAATCAATTCCCTAAACTCATCAGCATTAAATTTAGGATTCACCAATAGATCCATCACTAAGTGATAACAAAGTTTGACCTACATCATAGTATCTCTTCTAGGACATAAAAGGTATGTGATGTTTCATGTTACCTATCTCATACTTGCAATCAGCAACATATATCTTTCCATAAGCCTTGCATTTTGCATTTCTTTTCTTATTCTTCCCTTCACATATTCAAAATAATTCTGCACCATTAAAGTGAACTTCCTTAGTCTCTTTGCTTTTATTATCACTCCAGCAGAAACATTTACTAAATTTGCAACTACATCATCTTCTTCTAGATTAATAGTCTCTTCGGCGATATCAATAGAATTTTCATCAATGCGAGCCATCTACACAGAAAAAAATTGAATAATGTCAGTTACATTTATAATTCAATATCAATCTCAAACTTCATTTTGATAAAATCAGTTCATTTCCAATTTGAATTTGATAAACTTTGACAGATCAAATAAATGGAACAGAATTAATACAATTTGAAATTCATGATGATAATAACACACTATAAAAAATTATCCATTTTTAATAGAAACCATTGCTTGCAATGGTTAGGAAGAAGAAATTAATGGTGTGGAATTTGTAATTATTGCAAGTGATGGTCTATGGAATGTATTATCAAATCAGGTCAGTGTTGGCTAAAGACTAATAAGAATAATCATAAATACTATAAGAACAAATTTGTAGCATATTAACCAAACAAACCTCACTCCTTTATGTATTTCAAATTTCCTATCAAAGTAACAATTGTCTATTTCAAACTCCCAATTCATATTATTTTGTATTCATTTGATATTAAAAACACTTCCACACTATTAATTATTAATCTATTAAACTTTCATTCAAACTTAACGCCAGGTTATTTGAAAAGTTTTGCTAACAAAATAACCTTTTTAACTGCTTGATTTTTAGTTAAATTAATTAATTCAAAGTAAAGCATCTTATATTCGTAATATAAATTATTCTTTTAGGACAGATGGAAAGAATACATCCAGATAAATTGATATCTAAAAAGACAAATGACACATTCCCATCAGAAAGAACTTAACAAGTAGAGGTGTAGTGAATAACAATTACTAAATTAGCATCCCAGCTTATAATCCTTTTAATATGCAAGTGAACCAGAGGTAGCTTCACTACTGCAAGTTCTAGCCCATTTTTGCAATCAATAATCAAAGCGTTAGAGTTAAGCCAAAACGAGAAATTCTCCCAAAAAGTTCTCAACAACAAGACTTAAATTAACTGAACTACAAAAAAAAATGAATTCTAAGTGGATATGTCTAGGTTTAGGATTCATCTAGCTAGCCATTTGTCCTTTACATATTTAAGGGTTTAAATTATATGCTTTAGTTCTGTGATTGATTTTTTTTTCCTTCGGAGATTTTAAGAACCATTAAATATCATTCGTAATAGAACTAAGGAAGTTTAAAAACTAACCTGAAATCTAAGAAGGTGATCAATGATTGAAGATATGAGCAGGATGAGTAATTAGAGGCAAGTCGGAGCACCTCTTCTCCGACCTTGGTATTGCCAAAATCAGTAGAGGTTAGGGTAACTGTCTGATTGTGTTAGGAATTAGGAAGAAAGAAAAACACAGCGTCGATTGAGAGGAGAGAAGTTAGGGTTTTAGTTATAGTGTTTTAATATGAGTCTAAAATTACTTATTTACGCTTCAATAAACGAGTTACCTAATTAACCCGCATGTCAACCGGTGACACGACATGTTTATATTAGTGCCATAAATGGGTGATTTGTTTATAACACGAACCCAATTAACCTCAACCCTAACCTATTTATTTCACGTGTTAGGTGAATCGTGTTCACATGTGATGACCCATTTTGATACCCCTATCTGCTCATATACATATAACTCCTTTGTTAATGTTCTATACATCATACAAGATCCCAAAAAGAAACTATATACAAAAGCTACAGTAGTAGCTCTAATACTTACTCTCTTGCTTTTTCCTTTCTTTTCCATGCGATAATACACAACACACTATCAATAAGCGAATCACTTAGTGGTGCATTTATATGAAATCAAGTATAAATTCACATTTCTCAATTTTAACCATAACTGTAAATAAGCTCTACATGAAAACCCTTTACATTTAGCCTTTCTTGAAAAGTAATCTTTCCTTCAACTCAATAAAGAGTTAAGTAAGAAAGTATATTAATAATAGTGATAGGAATTCTTTGCTTAAAAATCAATAACTGCCTTTGTGTGAATGGTTAACAAGCATCATAATTATAAGAAAAGCATCAATTCAAGAAGGTTGAAAATTTTCAATTTAGTCTCAATAGCTTAAATTGACTCAATCCGAAGGGTCATCAGTGTCCTGTGAGCTCATTAAGACAAAGCTATCTCAACCTCATGATTTATGTTTTAATAAAAGAGGGATAATTTGAACCTCATTTAAGAGGGAACAATATCATTTGCTTATCATTCATTTCCATATCAATTACAATATCAACTTCAATTGATATTCAACAAATGAAGTGATATTGATAAGGCAATAAACAAGTCTACCAGCTGCTGTGAGACCATAAATTATTTCATCTATTAAACATAGTTGGAAACATAATGGGCAATAATTTATTTCCATAAATACTACTAAAAACATTCATTCACGGCCGCCCCTCATACTACTGATAATAATTGGTCAATATCCTCCTTTCTCATATAAACAACTTTCAATTTAAGTTTTAAAAATCATTTAAAACCTTAATATATTAAATTATGCTTCTTTCATTTCAAATTCATAGAAATTTTACTTTAATATTTTATTTTCGATCATAAATCACTTTATGAAATTAAACGTGAAATCAAATACATTTGGGTTTTAAACAAGTAGGAAATGAGTATTGCACTAACCTGAATTGGAAGGCTATCATAGCCTTATTCCTCTATTCATCAACTTATCTTCCAATCCCTTCCTTTCAAAAATTGTAGCATGAAATTAATATTCATATTAACTCTATACTACTAAAAAAACACATATATACTATCATAGTAATGTAAATTAAGTACTAAAATGTGGTATTCATGCTTTGTCCTTCAATTTTACTATGACTTGAACAATACTTTACCTCCTTAAGAATTCTTAACTTACCTCCTGAGGACGATGTGGCTTCCGTAGTGTCTCATGGCTTTCTCGAAAGCTACTCAAGTAAACCGAATCAAACAGACTTGGTTCATTTTAATCAATAAAACTTATTTTCTCCAATCTGATTTTAATCCTTAGAAAGGGTTTTCTTACTTTGGTAAGGTTTTGAAAATTGTTTGGAGTCGCCACCCTATTTTGCTAAACTAGGAAAAAATTTCTCGAATTAATTAATTCTTTGGAATTAATTAATCCATTTTTAACCAAAATGAGTTCAAGAATTGGGTATGGAAATGGGAAGGTGTTAGGCACCCATTCCGCCCAGTCTAAACCTATCACCACCCAAAATCGTGTGCTGATCGGCACTAGGACCTAGGTAAGCTTAAGGCCCCCGAGGCCCGTAGTAAGCCTGATTTGTAAAAATCCATTTACGAGTCTACTTGTCCTTTAATAGTAGTGAGCCCATATTAATTTTACTTGTGAGTCCAGCATCCATATGGTGTCGGCCTAATAGTAAATATCTCAATAGATCACATATATTTGGGCATAATAAATCTCAACTACATCATGGTTATTGGTCGCACATGCATCTGGATAAAGAATAAGGACAACTATTATTCCATATATTAGCTCACTCATAATATACATAATTAAAATATACTTCTTACGACTGTGGAATTCAAATGTTCAAAACAGAGAATTTTCTTAGAGTAGCAGTATTTTAACTAGTTAATTGTACAAGTTCAAAATATACTTTGGAGCTCTGTGGAGAAGAATACAGAGCCTTAACTCTCCTTTGGGGATCTACTACTTCCTGGAAAAGTTGGTGGGAGGAGGGATGAGTTTCACAAACTGAGTGAATAATAATAAATAATGCATGACCAAACAATCACGTAGAATGCATCTCTAATCACAAAACTAATCACATTGCCAATCATGCATATGTCACGGCATCAGCATCCACAATTAATTCAACCTCAATTAATCAATCATGTGGAAATTAGTCTATGGCGTCACTAAATCCCTCGATGAGCCTTCCTCTCACATGGCTCATCCTCTCATATGTGTGCACTAGGGAGTCGATCCCCCGTACATGACCGACCAGTCTAATCCTCGCTTGACCAATGCTCTCATTATTTTTCCATTCTCTCTTTTCTTTCCATACTATCAGGGGGCCAACCTGTGGTTATTCAAATCATATCAACATATATCATAGAATGCACACGGGGGCGCCGATCTCCCGTACATGGCCGACGGTATCAAAGACCACCCTCACAAACCCATGGTGACCCGCTTCATTCTAATTCCACTCAAACAAGGCAATCCACATCATAGCACATTTAATTAATAATTCATTCAATTGCCAATCATCAAATCAATAATTAATATGCATATTGTAAAACTTGATGATATGATTATTAAATAATAATGTAATATATTTTGATATAAAAATATTTAATGATATTATGTAATAAAATTATGGTGAAATAAAATCATGATATTTTGAAATACATGTCATGCACCATTTATTATTACTCAGAGTGATATTAGGATATTCAAATCCTAATTCTGATTCTAGTGTGAAGGAGCAGTAGACGAGCTCACACTATCTATGAATATGAAAATATAGAAGGACTTTATCAGTCAACTATTCTATTCAACACGAAATAATAAATAGAAAATCAATCTAATAAATTACACCATATCTCTCTGTTAAAACTAATTTAAAGTTTATACTACTTAGCTGCTAACCTTAATTAATCCGATTTCTCATCACCACCTTGAAAATATTCTAAATTCACCACCAATATAATTTAATCAATAATATTTTCATTAGGTATAAATATAATCCTATCTCCAATAACTTTCTTCTTACTTAATTTAGTTACGGTCTCCAAGAAATTAATAACTATTTAATTGATTCACTTTAATCGGTCCTTAATAACTACAAAATTCGTCTTTATATCGAATCACTTAATTTGCTAATTCTAACAACCTTAAAAATATATTCATATTTCTATTTATCAAAGAACTAACAATAATCCTTTAATAACATAATTTTCATTTTATTCAATGTTCAACTTTAATATCTTAATTCAAATCAATATACCAATAATTCCATCATTAAATTCACAATATTTTATTAATCAATCTCTGAAAATACTTTTTATGTCTACGTTCTAAGATCCAATGCTAAATTCTTTAATTAAACCAATTATCAATTAAACTATTTTTTTATTAATTAAATTCTTTCTACCTAATCAAATATTCACTACCTTAATGAAATAAATTATCAATCTCTACTAATTTAACTAATTGGATTTTCTAAATTTTATCACAAAAATATTCTACTATAAATTTTATTCTCAACCTACAATTTATTTTCAACTCATCAACTACTAAATCCAATATAACATTACTCAATATTACAATCAATAAATCAATCCCAATAATCAACTAATTTCTTCATAAAATTAAAATTTAAGAAATTAATTGAAAATTTATAGGGATATTTTTAATACCCTTAATCACACAAATTAGTCCAAAAAAACCAAAGATTGTAGACAATCAAAGCCAAGGGTTGCAGGATCGGAGAACCAGCTGTTGGAGTGGCGGAGTCAAATGGCGGTGCTAGAGCTGGTGGCCGGCACAAGGTTCAGTTGGTGGCTTGAGGCAGCGCGACGCAAAGTTGTTGCTAGTAGCATGACGCAGGCGAGCGGCGCTGCTGTCGTTGGCCGGCACGAAACGAAGCGACGCAAGGAGGAGTCGCTGGTGGTGATGGTGGTGTTGCTGGTGCAGAGAGAGAAAGAGAGAGAGAGAGGCAGTGAGGAAAAGAGAGAAAGAGGGAGAAGAGAGAAGGTGTCGTGGAGGAGGAAGAGAAGAGAAGAAAAAGAAAGAAAGAAAAAAAAGGAACTTTCCAGATTATGTTGGGCCATACTGGTTCAATTCGAATCGGTTTAGTCCAGTTCAATAGATCCACTTGGTTTTCAATCGATCCACTTGGTTTTCAATCGATTTTCGACAAAATCAAATAGGTTTACAGGTCCGATTAATTTATACATGTCTTAAATTTACTGGCCAAAATTTTAAAATTAAATTTTAAATGAATATTTTCTAAAATTAAATTTTTTGGATATTTCAAAACCGACCTCCCAATTGTTCATATATTTATTTATTTATTAATTGCGGTATTAAATTAAATTGAGATGTAAAACATTTTATGCAATTTTGAAAATAATATCATTCAAGCATATCATCACCTAAACATTCGTCCAACATAAAAATTAATCAATTGCAAAGAAAGAGGGAGAAGAAAAGAATTACAAACCTTCCTAATAAAATACATTCCCATTTATCCCATTACATTTACCTATTTCTCGTTTAATAAATACAAATCAATATTAATAAAATTATTACAAACTTCTTGAATAAATCACATTAAACTCACAAATTACAACAAATATATTCAACCATTATAACACATTCAAACAACATGATATATGCAAGAATTAACTAAAAATCATCAAATCATAAATATTAGTTCAATAATGAAATAAATTACTCAAAATAAACAATAATCAATAAAATCGCAGGATATAATTAATGTCAGAAATGTTAGTAATGTTAGTAGATTAGATAAAAAACATATAATAAATATTATAGAACAATAATTAAATATACATAAATAAATAATTGCAAAAAAAAAATATAACAATTTTATTGTCATTTCAAGCTTATGATCACAATGTTCTCCTTGTTAGATGAATAAAATTCACAAACCATTGCAAGAAATAACATTAAAATTATTAATGTATTTGTCCGGATTAAACATGGATTTTCAACCCTTAGGCGTAACCCATTTCAACTTCAGAATCTAGGCACAATTTGATATTTTTTTAAGTTATTTGGCTTTTAAGTTAATGTTCTCATACCACTAGAAGTGACTTTCGTCCCATACCAAGGTAATTGGAGTTCATAAACATTAGAAAATCCAAAAATGTTAGAAAACTAGAAATCTATAGATTTCTGGGCTCAAGTGCCTTGCACTAGACGCTAGATTCAAGTGCCTTGCACTAGACGCATTTGGCTTACACCAGATCGACCCAAAAAGCTTTAAATATCTATAAAACTGGGTTTTTGCGGGTTCCTCTTGCGATTGACCCAATTTTTGATAATTTAACAATAAAATGAAATGAAAATATACAAAAGATGAACTTTAGACTCTCAGTTTACCTGGTTTTGAAGAAAAATTGTTGATTTGCTTGAAGTTGATGAAGAACACCTCAAGAACACTTGATCTTTGAAGATAATCCAAGTTTGTGTGTTTGATTTACTTCCGAAAGTGTTTCTAATCCCAAAACACATTGACTATGTGTTAATAACACTTCTAAACTCACAAACTAGTGAAAATTCTTAGATTTTTGTGAGAAATTGATTTTAGATTGTGTTTTTGATTTGATTTTGCTGTTTGATGTGTGTTTATGTTGACTTGTTCTCTCAATTCTACAATTGCTCACCAAACAAAATGCCAACCCCTTAACCCTTGAATTAGAAATGAATTTATAGGCAAATGGGTGTTTTTGGCACTATTCATTGCTTATGTGGCATGTGGGCCCCACAAAAGATCCGGTTTTTGATTTTTCACGAAATCGGTTCATATGGTATATGCATCAACATAAGTCATGAAAATTTATCCCGTGTGCACCCAAGACGCGTTTCAAGACCCTATTTCGGCATGAATCCCGAAAATGATCTAATGGATCTAATTTCGTATCCTAAGATTATTAGTTAAAGAATCGAATCAATTGGACGTTCCAAACTCATTCTACCATGAGAAGCATCATCACCACTGATGGGTCCCTTAAGGATCACTGATGAGCCCCAAAAGTGGGCCTCACTAGGGCCACCGTGAACCCCACCAGTCAGTCGACTTGATTTTTATGCAATTGGTCTGGGTGATGAATAGAGTGTTGTAGGACACCGAGGCACATCCCAGGCGAACTCGAGATGCGCTTATGAGTCCCATTTTGCCAAGAATGTGAAAAAGGTTCTCTAAGTTGCACTTCCTAGACTCAGATTATTGCTTCGGGATCAAGTTCATTGGGTGCTTCAACCTCTTCTTTAGTGATATAGGTTATCATCATAGAGTCTATTTTTGGGGAAAAAATTATACGTCTGCACCTCCACCACTAATTTATGCGTGAAGACTCTTCTAACACTTAATTAACACAATTAACTTTCATATATTAGAATACCTAATACATAGATTATTAATTGAATGCTTAAAATTATCCAATTTGGTCAATTATGCAATCATGACACCAAATTCATACTTAACCATCCTTAATCATCTTAAAAGCACTTATAGTCACATTATTTTCACCAAGTCAGCAACAATAAGCAAGCACCTCATATCATAGTTCATGGAAATAAAAAATGAAACCATGGAAAAGAAAGAGGAAGGAAGATAACCAACTTTTCCTTAAGAATCACTTGAAAATTCCTAAGTTTTCATGCACTTTTAGCTTGCTGTAAGAGTTGTCTGTCTCTCTTTTCATGGAGCTTCATTCATCGTTAGCAAAAAATGAGCAAGTGGTGCCTTATGACTCATCATAAATAGGTGGCAATCAAAACCTTTCATGGTAATTCCTCCCATGTCCTTTTGTTGCCCTTTTGCACCTTAATCCCTCCTTTGTTTCTCTTTTCATACAATTGTACCTAAATATTTTTTATTACTTTAGTTTAGTCCTAATTAAACCTTAATCATATATCTTAGGTGTTTAATTATTAATCCATTAACCAATAAATCAAGATGCGAGCTTAAGGAGCTTCACGTGCTAGCTTCTCATCGTTAAAGCTTAAGCTCATTTAACCTTCTTCCAATTTAATTCTCATGACATGACTTAACTTTAATTTTCATTATAACTTCCAATTAATAGTTCTACATATTAAAATTAAGTTAAGCCTAATCATTCTAGCTTTCTAGATAATATTAATTGACAAGATAACTAAAATTTCAAAAGCTATCAAATTGAGGGTATAACAGTGTATCTTTCTCTTTCTCTTTCTATGTCCTTCCAATGATCATCATCTTCTTCTTCTTCTTCTTCTTCGTCTTCTTCTTTTTTAAAAAATTAAGTGACTTCAAACTCTTCTCCTCTTTTAATTCTCTTCAAATTCAAATATTTTCATATCACCTGTTTGTACATTGCTACTTCCATTTCTTCATAGTAATGGTTATCGATTGTCAAATTTGACTAAAAAAGATTCCTTGCTAATATTTATCATCCATAGTGAATGAGTTCCAAGATTTTTCTCCATCGTCTACTGCAAGAATTCCCAAATCTCATCTACTAAACACTGTCTTGCCTATAGAATCTACCTCTAAAAGTCAAAAAAAAAATTACTTTCTTTTTTTACCAAATCTAAAATTTCCACTAATATCTGAATAAATTTGTCTTTTTTTCTATTTCCTCATTTCCTATAAATGTGTCAGTTTAATTCTTTTTTATATATATTGATGTAATTCTATTTTTATATGTTACAATGATCTATTTTGGTGCTTTGGGTATTGCTTTGTAGTGTGTTTTTTATTTCACTCTAAGTGTTTGATTAAATACCTCTTAATGTATTCACCTGCATTTACTCAGCAATGGCTTTAAGCCCTTACTTTTGATTGTTTCTTGACACCAAAAATAAATATTAGTTTTACTTTAAGTTGCTATTGTTGGTGCTCATGAAGAAACAACCATGGATGAACAATAATGCAGAAGAGAGAGAGAAGTTGGGGGGTTAAAGTATTTCTTTGACACGTGGCTTTGTCTAATTGGTTCTCTATCTTTTTAAGTAACTAAAAACACATGCTTAATGGTTGGTGTAGCTAGGGATATAATAGTTATAAAATTGATAAGTTTAAGGATATGATAGGTCAATTGCGAAGTTTAGAAGGGCAGAAGGTTTTTTATGTTAAGTACAGGGATTAATTTATGCATTTGGCAAAACATTATGTCTTTGTCGGCCATGATTTTAGCACCGGGCTTTGGGAAATTCCACTATGATTCCAATAGCATAAGAATCAGCTCGATCAAATGTCGTTTAAGCCTCAAAACAAACCCCTGGAAACCCGAAAACTCTCAAATCAAAGGCATTTTGGTAAAAAGCCATGATCGGCGCCGATCACCTAAGTGGTGGTGCAAATAACCTCTCGACCATCGCCGGGACACCCAATCGATGTCGATCCAAGGATCACCAATGCCGATTTGGAGGAGGCTGGTGTCGATCTGCCTTGGCTCAGCCCCCTCCTTGCTTAGAGATACAACACTCTTCGTCATTTCAACACACCTCTTATTGCTTGATCGAGCGCTTCTCAAGCATCAATGACTCTCACTCTCACTTTTACAATTCTAAGTCCATAAAATCTGACTTTACTCATCTTCCTTAGTTGAGTAAAGCCCGACTTGGCTCTCAAAAGTCAATACTTTCGACTTTCAAACACACTTTGACCTTCCTTAAGCCAAAGGTATAGTTAGTTGATTTATTGTTAACTAATATAAAAGATTAATTAATTAATAATTCATCAATTAACACTAGTATATAAGACTATAATACGGGTCCTCATGCCCTATCTGAGCTTATACTAGAGAACGACTAGACCTCCTTGGTCGACAACAATCGTGGAGCTCCGATCCAGTCGCGTCACAAGCGCTAGGTATAAATACTAAACTTAGACTTTGTTAATTCAAGCCCGATCCATCCAGAACCTTGCCAACTGTCAAGCCTGGTCCATCTAACGCTATGCATGCTTTAAGCCGGATCCAGCCAGTACCCTGTAAGCCCACTACTTGAGTGGCATCCTCAAGACTCTACCATCCTAATCGATGGTAGAGCTTCGTGCGCCCTAATCCGCATATAAAAGAAGTACAAAGGCATACCTACATATTTCAGCCTAGGTAGAGAACCCCAACCAAACTGACTAGTTGGGACTTAGGAGAATATGTTGCACGACCAAGAATAATTGATAAACGAGGCTAGAGTCGGGCTCTCCAAATTACACACCCTTTTCATTATTACATTTAATGCACTATATTCCATATATTGACATGCATTATAAGTACGTTCATACATTGATAAACTAATATTCATGTAAAACACCATTTTTGATTTCTCAATTAGACCCAAACTGTTGATTCACATGCAAAGAAGTTGAAAACTTAGTCCTCGAACCCAATGATTCGAGGCTAGTGTATTTTATCCATTGTGGCACACTAAAGGAGTCAATCATAGGATTTTTACCTTACATTTTCCCTAAAATAAAAACAAATTAAGGTGGCGACTATAACACACCACACGCAGTCAAAGCACTTCAAAGAGCCCACCTGACATCACTTAAGTGCTAAACCAAGCCATAAAATTCGTAAATTGGTAATTAGACTGACTAATCCACAAAAAAAGGGAATCACAAGGGGGTTCCACTCAGTTTTCATGACAAATCGACTAATGGGCCTGTCTAGAAAGACTCCATCCTTCAAATCTTTTCCCAAGGTGCTCGGGAAGAAGCACACAGGCTAAGGACTCTGCTGGTGACTTGAAACATGTTTTTTTAAAACTAAAAAGTGTAGTAAGAAGACTACCGAGTAGGCTTCGAGTCTCAAGTTTAGCTCTTATTGAGAAATCACTTTGCATACATTCAGATGCATCATTTGGGATCATTTTCCATCATTAGAATTAAGCAAACTAAGCTTGCCACTATCACTTAAGGGCAATCTTCCTTAGAGCTACCTCGGGTCGAGAAAGCTGCTCACCCAACCTACGCACCTCCATTCCTTACGGTAGGGTAAAGGGTTTTGCGTATTAATCATTCCATTTGATACGGCATGGTCAAATGATGAGATATATACCAACTCTAGCAGATGGGACCCTTAGACCAATCCACCAAAAGCATGTAATGACCTTAGATCCAATCCCTAGGACTATATATGCACCTGAGCGTCATGAAACCATTTTGGCAAAACATTCACGCACCCATGCATTACATGTTATGCACTAAGAGTAACCTTTCAAAACCTAAACACCAACCATTGGCCAACTTAAACACCAATCCAGTGGTCAACCTAAGCACCAACCAATGGTCAACCTAAACACCAATCGGTGGTCAACCTAAGCATCAATCCAATGGTCAACCTAAATACCAACCAATGGTTAACATGAAAATCAATCCCTACCCGAGGATGTGTATCTAACACTCAAAAGCCTCAAACCTAACCTGAGCACCTCAGATTACCAAAAGCCTCAAACCTGACCTGAGCACCCACATTTACCAAAAAGCCTTAAATCAAACCTAAGCACTCACTACCCAAACTAGGGCGCAATGCCCGAGTCATGCTCTCAAATCTTGGTTTGTACATTGCTTCCTCCTATCCCTAAAGCCTCAAACCTGACCTGAGCACCTCAGATTCCCAAAAGCCTCAAAACTGACTTGAGCACCCTCATTTACCAAAAACCCTTAAATTAGACCTAAGCACCTCGATTCCCTAAACTGGGGGCAATGCCCGAGTCATGCCCTCAAGTCTTGGCTCGTGCATGCCTTCCTCCTATCCCTAAAGTCTCAAACCTGACCTAAGCACCTTAAATCACCGAAAAGCCTCAAACCAAACTTGAGCACCTAAGATTACCAACACCTTAAATTAGACCTAAGCACCTCCATTCTCGAAACTAAGGGGGAATGCCAAGTCATGCCTTATAATCTTGGCTCGTGCATTGCTTTCTCCTATCCCTAAATCCTCAAACTTGATCTAAGCACCTCAGATTATCTAATGCCTCAAACTTGACCTGATCACCTCAAATTATCTAATGCCTCAAAACCTGACCTGAGCAACTCAAATCACCCTAAAGCCTCAAAAATGACCTGAGCACCTTAAATCACCCAAAAGCCTCAAACCTGACCTCAACACCTCAAATTACCAAAGCCTTAAATCAGACCTAAGCGCCTCCATTCCATAAAATGGGGGCAATGCCCGAGTCATGCCCTCAAATCTTGGTTTGTGCATTACTTTCTCCCATCCCTAAAGCCTCAAACCTAACCTAAGCACCTCAGATTATCCAAAACCCTCAAAATTGACCTGAGCACCTTTATCTACACAGAACCTCAAACACTGACCTGAGTCACCATACCCTAACAATGTTTGCTTCTAAGAACCTCGACAACAATTGTATACTAATGCTACTTCTTTGTTTTCCTCTACTAGAGAACAACAACGATGATGGCTTTACCTACTGATTTCAAAGCACTAATAGAAGAAATGCTTCGAAAACAGAAAACCAACTTATGCACAATGTTGAATGAACAAAATAACTCCCTCTAAAATACCATTACCACTCAAAGAGAGACTATCCTAGTGGTTAAGGACCTTGATAAACACCATCTAGAATGGAAATGCTCCACCAAACCAGGTCAAAGGTTCTAATGAATAGCATACCGTCCAACCCAACGGTGATCAGATTGCCTAAGGATCGAATCTTTAGATAGGGGCCACTTCCAATGCCACTGCTATCTAAAACTAGCTAGGGGATGATTTTGCCTCTCTAGAGGTCAAAAAGATGATGGAGAAGATGGACTCCTTTCAAAAGTTCCTTAAAAGCATCAAGAAGTATGAGGAGCTTATTGATGTAGACTCTCTCCCACTCTTCCCATAGGCTAGGCTACCTGTCAGATTCAAGATGCCTGCCATGGATAAATTTAAAGGCAGCACATGCCCTAAGACTCATCTCAAGATGTATGTTGGTGCCCTCACTCCCCTTAGTGTCAACAACGAGCTTCTTGCTCAATTATTCCAATAGTCTCTCACCGGTGCCACTCTCCACTAGTTTATTGCATTGGACAATGCCAAGAAGAAAACATGGGATGAGATCTACAATGCTTTTAACCAGCAATACCACTACAACATGGAGGTTGACATTACCAAAGGGGACTTGGAGACTACTTGAGAATCCTTTTCCTTGTTCCTTATGAGATGGAGAGTCAAAGCAGCCCAAATGCTTAACTGCGCTTCTGAGCTAGAACAGATTGACATCGTTGCCAAGAACCATCTCCCTTCTTACTAGAGTCACTTGAGGACTCAGTACCTCCTAGACTTGAGAACTCTCATTGCTACTGCTACCAAAATAGAGGATCTAATCCAGTTAGGACATATCAAAGAGGATCAAACTTCACCCTTCGGATACAAGAAGCCACAAACCAGTTATCACACAATTCCTCCCATTCCTTAGAAAGGTGATGAGGTGGCCAACCTGACCAACCAAAGACAACTTCCTCCTCCACCAAGACTAGTTGCTCGAATAGACAAACACAACTTTACGAACCTTTGGATCCCCCTTTCATTTATCTTCCAAAATGCTATGGATGACAAGTTGATCCAGCCCCTAGAACTGGGACACTTGCCTAAACCCGTCCCAAAATAATTATTGTCTAGTAGGTTTTTTATGGGTTAATTCTAATCTTAAGTGTAAAGGGTAGCATAGGTATTTTACATAATACTTCCTATGTATAAATAGATGTGTAACCATTCATTAATTGTATCAATCAATATAGAAAATTCTCTCCACAAAAATAACAACATGATATCAGAGCCCTAAACCCACCTTTTCTCAGCCTAAACACAGTAGAGAGAGAGAACAGTAGAGAGAGAAAAACCCTAGCCTAGGTTGAAGCTATCGCAACCACAGGAGAGAGAGTGAGTTGTCACTGCCTAGACTAGTTGAAAGAGGATTCGTCATTCGATCCTTGCCCATTTTCTAGTCACCAGCCGATGTCGCGCATGGGTTCATGCACTGCCAATAGTTTCTGCAGTCTTCTTCATGCGCCGACATGTGGCACATACTCCGGCCACTTCTCCAACGACAAATCACTCCAGCAGCGTCGCTTTGGTGTTACGCCTCCTCCTAGACTATTTTCTTGCACTGATTCTTGTGTTTTCAAGGCTGCCTTTTAGCTTGCGCTATTTTTTGAGTTTTTTTTTATATTCAGACCTATTTTTAGTAAGTTTCTACTATTTTTGATAATGGGTGATGTTATAGTAAGTGTAGACACTAAAATTGTCCCTTCATATGACAACCCTTCTTTGCAAATTATCCCAGTAATGCTTAATGGAACAAATTACCTTGCTTGGTTAAAGTCTTGCTTATTGTTTATCAAGGCTAAGGGGTTACAAGGTTATGTTACTAGTTCTAAGGATGCACCGGCATCTCAGAGTAACACTTATGATAGATGGGACTCTAAAAACTCATTGTTCATGTCTTAGCTAATTAATTCAATGGAGCCTAGGATTGTGAATGGGTATTTAATGTTAGATACCACAACAAAAATTTAGAAAACTTTGACTAAGACCTATTCTCAGCATGGAAATTTCGCTCAAGTGTATGAGCTTCGCAACAAAGTCCATTGCTTGAAGCAAGGGGAATTGACAGTTAACCAGTACTATGCTACTTTGAATGACCTATGGCAATAGCTAGACTACTATGAGACTTATCATCCCAAGTGTGAAGAGGACATGTTAGAATATAGGAAGAAGGTTGAGACTGAGAGAGTCTATGAGTTTCTTGCCAAATTGCATGCTAAAATGACCCTATTAGGATCCAGATTTTGGGAAAGAGGCCTATGATTTCTTTAGAGGAAACATACTCCTGTGTTCAGGACGAGGAGAGTAGAAGAGGTATGATGTAATCCACCAAGCCATCTGAGTCTGGATTTATAGCTTCTCAATCATTATAGACTACTCATGCTTCTTCTTAAGAGAATTCCCAAAGATGTTACCATTGTGGAAAGTTGGGACACACTGAGTGAAATGACCCGTTAATTTATTTTCAAAAAGAATTTTTATTTAAAATTTAATTGTAAATTTTCACCAATGAGAATTGACGAAAAATAATATTTTATGCCGCGAACCGAATCGAAAATCGAATTTAAATAGTCTAACTCAGTCGAAAAATCCTTAAATCAAATGGAATTAGGAGAAATCGTTGGGTTAGACCAAATCGGTTCAAATTGAACTGAAACCATTTAATTAAAATAAATAATAATAATAATAACAAACAAAATAAATAAAATAAAATAAATCCCAAAAAAATTTCTCTCGCAACTCTTTCCTCTCTCCTTCCCCGTTCCCTCTCTCTCTCGCGCGCGCAGCAGGCTCCCCTCCCCATTCTCCTTCGCGTCTCCGGCCAACTAGCCATGGAATCCGGCGATCGAGCACCCAGACTTAAAGTGCTCAACGAGAGGAGGAAGATGATGGCTTTGGTTTGTGTAATCGGTGCCTGAACTGGTGGAGATCGCGACTGGAACGCAGTGATGGCGAAAGAGTTTTCCGTCGATCTGAGCCATTTTCGGCTACTCCAGGCCATGAGGTGGTCATCGATCTTCTCCCCACGACGCTGCGAATGTTTCCCCTCAAGAAATTCTGGTGATGGAGCATTGAAGATTGAATCACCATGAACGGCGGACGAGTGGCTACTGTCGTGCTCGATCCGACAAGCTGGAGGCCTGATCTCGCACAAATGACACCGAAAATGGAATCCTTGGTGAAAACCGAGTCTGGCGGTGGTGCCCTTGCAAAATTCTGGGCAAGTCCGATTTTCCGGCCACCATGCACGGCGGCGCAGGCGGAGGTCCGGCGAGACCTCCGAAAAACGCAAAATGCTGCATTTCGCGTGCTGAACATGAATCCGAAGTCCGATTTTCAATCGGTATAATTTATGTTTCAGTTATTTAAATTCAGTATAAATTCGAAATAGGAAATTAATACTGTTAAATTAAATTGGCTTAATTAAAATTAAGTAAATTACATGGAAATTAATTGTAAAATGAATTTCTAAATTCATTAGTGAAATTAGCTAATTTAAATGGATTACAAACAAAGGTGAAAAGGATTTATAAATTGGAAAAAATGTAAAATTAAGACAGTTGAATTGTTAAAGGTAGAACAATATAAATACCGAAATTGAAATTGAGTGAAATTGAGATTGAAAATTGGGAAATGACAGTGAATTGCCCGGTGGAAGGGCTGTGTATTGCGATGTGTAAAATTTAGACAAAATTAATATAATGTATGAATTATTTTGGAATAAACTGATTAAATAAATACCTGTGCATATATGTATAAATGATCTTAATAAATTGTAATATTAAATAAAGAAATAAATTAATAAGAAACAAATTAGCTAATTAAACACAAATTGTTTATTTTATATTTATTTGATTTTAATAACATATTAGAAATGAAATTCTAAACAGTATTGTGAGAATAAGAAAAGTAAAGTGATTAAGTAATTGTTATTTCGAAGCTATATTAAATTTAATTGTCGAAATAATTAAGTATATGAAAATGAGTATAAATAAAATTAGTAATTATTAAATTGATTTGTAAAGCACATAATAAAGCATTTA
>CANUEX010017860.1:0-10494 GCA_948099535.1 Jatropha multifida
AAGATTTCATCTTGTGGTGTTTTCTTTCTTGTTGTTTCTGCCCTATAATCCACGTTCTCAATCCTTGTTGTTTGGGGGTTTGGTAGGGAAGGGATTGTCTTTGGTTAGTGTTCTTGCTTGAATTGCTTGCTGGAATTTCAGATTGCATGCTGATTTTGGGGTTTTCGCATCATATTTTTTCTGAAAGCATGCAAAACCAGACCTTGCCCCCACTACTCGAATCTTAGAGCAGTCATTCATATGCAACTCAAAGCTTAAGCCTTTTCTAGAAAGCCTCATATCTAAACACAAGACATACACTAGTTAGAGGATGCTTACCTGAAGTAAGATCGAGCTAGCTAACCAAATCTCATCCACTCTGTAAGCCTAATTGAGGCTCAAGATAGTCTTTGCCAAAGCTATGCTAGCAATCCCAACACCTCACTCCAACTAAAGAACAAGGTCCGCCACTCTCAAATCCCCCTAACATATACTGAGCTAGTCAGTATATAAGTACTCACTAAGCAAAAAAACATAGCCCGAGTCCTAAATCTCTGGTGGTTGAGGTCAATAAAGTCGAGTGGATCCAGATATCACTCAATCAGCCTAGCCAAATCAACCTGATCCTAAATCTCTAGCGGTTGAGGTCAACAAAGTCGAGTGGATCCAGATATCGCTCAATCAGCCTAGCCAAATCAACCTGATCCTAAATCTCTGGCGGTTGAGGTCAACAAAGTCGAGTGGATCCAGATATCGCTCAATCAGCCTAGCCAAAGCAACCTGATCCTTCACTACTAGCTCCTTGGTCTCTACTATAGATAAACCCAACATCCTCATGAACCTCCTAAAAGATTCAGTCCCAATCGATACAGCCACAGGAGCCCTTTCAAAACTATTGCCCAATAGAGCCGCAAACTCCTCATATGTCAGTCACATCTCCTTTAAATGTGTACCAAATCAAAACAAATGAGTTTGTTGGTCCTAGAGGTGCTAACATGCATCTAGAAAAGTCTAGTCAACTGGTAAGCCTCTTAGAGTCACTAGAGAAGCCATATCATATCAGCTTAAATTAATCTTTTTTACTTTTATCAACCTCTTGGTCCACATTTGCATGCCATAACTGATCAATGACTCCATTTTGGGCAGAGTGGTTTAGAAAATTTGGAAAAATTAGGCCCCAAGGCACAAAACAACACTGTTTGGAACCCATAAAAGAGATATTTATAGGCCCTCAACCCCTAAGACACGTTGGCACCAACTAGCATCAACATAGATGGGCCCCAGGATATCACCAATTTGACCCTATATGTAATGCCAAAATGACACCATTTTAAAGGATTACGATGCCGATTTTAGGCACCTTGCCGCTGACTGGTCCACATGAAAAAAGAGAGAAGAAAATTAGAACAAAACCAAAAATCTTTTCCAAAAATTTCTTTAACTATTTTACTAAAAGCCAGTGTTTCCAGATCGTAAGATCTTTAAAATGAGTGTTGGCAAATCAGGCCTAGATTTTTTACAGACAATCTCTCAGAAATTGAGCCGGACAATTAGAAATGGCACATCATGTATCATGCATAATATTTTGCTTAACTAACTATTAGTTTTAGATCAAACAACATAAACAAGGCAATCAATGCCAATAATAGGGTGATCAATGCTAAAAACAATCTAGTACATAGGCAATTAATGCAACACGGTCTAACAAATAGGGCGACCGGTGCCAAAACACTCAGAATAAGCAATCAGTGCAAGATTGGCTATAGAATAGGGCGATCAGCGCCAAGGCATCCAAAACAAGTAACTCAGTGCAAATACAATACAAATGAGATGATTAGTGCCAAGGTGATCAAAATAGAGCGGTCAGTACCAAAACAGTCTGACAAACAGCGCGACCTGCGCCAAAACACCCAAAACAAGCAATCAGTGTAGGATTAGGTACATAACAGGGTGATCAATGTCAAGGTATTCAAAATAGGAAAATTTGTACAAATTCAATACAAAAAGGGCAATCAGCACCAAGAGGATCAAAACAGGGTGCTCAGCTTCAAAACAGTCCAAAACACCCAAAATAGGCAATCAAGGCAGGATTGGCTACAGAATAGAGTGATTAGTTCCAAGGCATTAAAAAATGAGCAAGCAGTGTAACTTGTCACAAAAATAGGATGATCAGCGCTAGAATAGTAGAGTAGAATAGTAGAGTAAAATAGGATGCAATGCCAAAACATTCAAAAATAGACAATCAATGCAACTAGTCACAAATATGCAATCATTGCCAAGATCATAACATTCTAAACAGCCGATCAGTGCTAAAATATTCAAAACATGGTGATCAGTACCAAAACAACTGAAAATAGGCAACTCAGTGTAAACTTGGAACAGGCAACGGTGTCAACAGTAAAACATACGAAAACATGCAATCAATGCAAACCTGGTTCAAGTATTTAGTACAGACAAATATAATAAGGAGAATAGACATGCAAGGATAAACATAGGGTTTTATAAGCAGGGGTAATAGATCCTATAATAAATTTTTTATGCCCAAAACTAGGGTTGCACCAACCCAAAATGTACTGACATAGTGACCAGGGCCAATGAGAATATGCTAGCCTAAGGGAGATCTTGCTACTTTCATTGGCTGCTCCTCTCTCTTTGCTAGCTTTACATTAGCAGCGCTCTCTTGGGCAAGGGAGTCAGAAAGAGCTGCTTAAAGATGTCCTACGGCAACAGAAATCTCCTAGACCTGCTTAATAGCTGGCTATAGAAAAGTTATAAAAAAAGGAGGGATTAGTAAAAAACATTAACACAGAATAAGAGTGTATGAAAGAGACTTACCGGCACATAAACGGGGTACTTTGGTCAATTTTTAAGTAAAGCCCTAGGCAACTCATATTGAGTAGTCCTCCCTGAGTTGAAGTAGGGGACCCTCCTCTAGTACTCCTAAAGGCAAGAGTATGACAAGAGGATGATGTCCCAGCTACTACAAAAGTCCCTGTCGAGGCTAAGGCGTGGCCAATAGGACCAAATGTAGCCCCAATGCCCTCCACTATGGTAAAAATTGCCTCCGGGTCTATCTTAAAGTCAAATTCCTCAACTGGCTTGGCACTGCCTTCTGACCACGAGAAGTCGACCTAGTGCCCATATCCAAAGTCCTATATGGAGAAGACTCCACCTAGGTAGCTAAGGTGGCAACAAGCCAATCAGCATAGACATCCCCAACAAGCAAAAAGGGCTCGATTGTCTCCTGCCTCACCTTGTCATCATGACCGACAATGTCGATACTGTCCAACATGTTGACTGGAGGGTTAGCTGGGATCCGATATAAGCCTATCACTTGGTGGTAAAGTAAAAGCCCTTGATCGGCCCATATTTCAGGAGGATCCGACAGGTTTCCCTCCAGGGGAGTATCCAAAAATTGATGAAACATGTAGATCCTCACTTGTAAAAAATAAGTCATTCAGGACTCACCTAAGCTATAGACAACTCATTGAACCTCCTCTTCAGAGTCAAGTGGTTCTCCCTAGCATGCCGCCCAATCAAAGCTAGCCTAAAATGACGCATCGATGGAATCTCCAACTGTGCATCCTAGGTTAGAATAAGGGTAGTAAAAGGGAAGAGGAAAAAAGCCCATGCCTACAAAACAGAATGTCAGGAATCTCAAAACAAAAAAATCAATCTAGAAAATAAGCAAGCAAAGAAAGTTCAGAAAATGTACCTTTTAGATGTGCACAGTGCATCCTAAATTGATTTGGGCATGGCGCTTTTGCTGACTCATGTCATTGTATATCAATGCCATAAAGGCACCATCCTAATCATACTCCTTGAGCAGCCTCAAATCTGCTAAGGACGCTATGAAAGAAACAACAGTGTGGTATGCCTAGTCATGTGCGATAGTGCATCCTAGATCAGAAGGAGGGAGGCACGGGTTAGCCGCTCCATAGTAGCTCTGTCTTGTCCCTCTCGACTCAACTCCCTCAACTGTTCATAGAGAGTGTTGCAATGGTACAACTCACCTGGACTATGCTCTAGAGTAAAGCAAAGCAGGTTAGTCAAGCACTCAGGATTGAACATGGAAGAGTCCACATCCAAAGGATGAGAGTCGAATCATATCCCAGTGAGAATGGTAAACTCGAATGGAGTAAGAGTCCATAAGCTAATGGCTATATGGAAGTTGTCGATCGTCTCCCACCACCTCTCTACTAATGCCCTCCATAAGGTTAAATAGGCATTAGCACTCTCCACCGCAGCAAAGAGGTGCAGACCAGTAGGAGCTATCATCTCAGCAATAGTAAGACACCTTTGCATGATCCCCACTACTATGCCAAGTTCCCCTTGCCCTCCTCTAGAATGGACAATTGCCTACCAAAAAGCAACATAAATTTTCAGACTTAGAATAGGATTTTTGGACCAACTACAGAAATTTTCAGACTTAAAACAAGATTTTCAAACCAACAACAAAAGCTTTCAAACTTGAAAAAGGTTTTCAGACAAAATATAGAAGTTCTTAAACTCAAAATAGGGTTTTAGGACCAACTAGATAAGTTTTTAAACATAAAATAGGGTTTTCAGAACAACTACTTGAAGTTTTCAAACTCAAAATAGGATATTTAGACCAACTACAGAACTCTTTAGACTTAAAATAGGGGTCTCAGTCCAACTACAGAAATTTTTAGACTTAAAAATAAGGTTTTTAGACAAAATACCAAAAGTTATCAAACTCAAACTAGGGATTTCAAACCAACAATAAAAGTCTTCATACTTAAATCCAGGTTTTTAGGCCAACTACTAGAAGTTTTAAGACTCAAAATAGGATTTTCAGACTTGATCGAGCGCTTCTCAAGCATCAATGACTCTCGTTCTCCCTTTTGCAATTCTAAGTCCATGAAGTCCAACTTTGCCTTCTTCCTTAATTGAGTAAAAGCCTGACTTAGTTCTTAAAATTTGATCATTTTGACTTTCAATCATGATATGAGCATAGAGTGTGGGCCTAGAGTTAAGGACCCTTTCGCCTTCCCAAAAGGACCAATAACTAGATCCAAGGCAAAAAGGCTTAAAGAGGCATTACAAGGCTACATACAATATTTTGTAGATAAAGAGCTAAAGCTAAATGAATATGGGAATTATGGGCTAAGACCTCATTATCTTGTGGAGGCTTGGAAAAGTTAATGTTAAGCTTTGTAAAGGCCCTATTAAAATTACATCTCTAATACGGGTCCTCATGCCTTACCTTAGGTTATATTTGGAGGAAGACTCGACCCCCTTCGTCAACAACACATCGTGAAGCTCCCATCAAGCCGCGTCACGAGGATATAATCACTAAAATCAAACTTTATTAATTAAGCCCGATCCATTAGGTACCTTATCAACTATTAAGCCTGATCCAAATCCTAAACTCTAAACTCTAAACCCTAAACCCTAAACCCTAAACTGATACACTAGTAAGCCCACTCTAAGAGTAGCACCTTCGACATCCTACAATCTTGATTGATGGTAGAACTTTGTGCGCCCTAATCTTCATACTAACAAGGTATCAAGGCATAACTATGAATTTCAGCCTAGGTAGCATGCCCTTGACTGAACTGACTGGTAGAAACTTAGGGTAATGTGTTGCACGACCTAAAATAGCTCGATAATCCTTCTAAAATACACACCTTTATTACATTTGCTTACTTTTTAATGCACTATATTCCAAATATTGACATGCATTCTAAGTATGCCCATGCATTAATAAACTGACATTCATGCAAAATAATGATTTTGATTTTCAATTATACTCGAACTGTTGATCCACGCAATGAAATAAAAAACCTAGTCCCCGAACCCAATGATTTGAGGCTTGTGCATTTTATCCATTGTGGCACATAATAATGGAGTCAATCACGGGGTTTTTACCTTATATTTTCTCCAAAAATAAAAATAAAGTAAGGTGGCGACTCTAACACACCACGCACAGTTAAAGCGCATTAAAGAGCTAACCAGACATCACTTAAGCGCTAAAACATAGCCATAAAATTGATAAATTGGTAATCAAATCAATTAATCAAACAAGCTAGCTACATACAAGGCTAAACCTAAAATAAACCAAGAAGGGACCATAACAAGGTTTCAACCAATCTCATCATTTTCCAGATTCATCTATGTCGAATTGACCAATGGGACCGTCCGATCAGACACCGCCAACTCTCCGGAGGAGGATCACATATACCGGTCATATCATTGGCTATCCATGCAAAGCAATCTGAATACTATTTGATGAGCTCTGTCAACTCCTATTTATAATCACATTCACGCACAATAAATGTATGCTTTGGTGCATTTTCTGTGCCAATGTTTGTTTGTTCTTTTGTTATTTTATTTCTTTTTCTTTTTCATTTTTTACTTTTCCAGCAATCTCATTCAGGGTGGGGAGAGGGTAACAAGAAAACTAGAACTTTTTATTATTGACAAAGGTTCCATGATCGACATTTACATTGAGTTCTACAAAGAGGTCTCTTATTTCTAACAAGGAAGATAAATGAGACTCAAAGGACTCAAAGAGTCAGAACTGGACTCTGTACTAGACTTTGACTTAGGTTCTATTTGTGACTCAGGTTCAGGTAGAAGGAAGGTTGATTGCTCTATACTCTCCTCTAGGTATCGATTTTGTAAAGGTTCTTGGATGGGCTATATGAGGTTTGTGGGGTCTGGTTTCACTTTATTAGTAATCATGTAGAGCTTAAAGAGAGCGGTTTGCATGTTGTCCTCCCAATCAGTCTTGAGTTCGAAGAGAGGCTCATGGTCTATTAGTGAGAGCTTAACATTAAAGAGAAGTTCAAAACTAGGCAATAGTTTCTTGGTTAAAGGGTAATACCATGGTTCTTGAAAGAAATAATAGGGTTTTGATTTGCCTTCTTTGATGAGGTAACCGTTAAGGGTTTTGAAGTATGGGCACATCAGAATGCCCCCTATTTCACCCCTCATTATTGCCTTCTACTTGGCATCTTTTGCTCCTCTCGGTCTTCATCTATCAGCTTAAATCCAAGACTAAAAGGAGGTTCTACAATCGAATATTTGGTAAAGGAGGCCATACCCTATTGGTTGCAGCCCAGCCCCATTCTTGGAAAGTAACACATGGTTCTCAACATGTTAACCACCATAGGGTTACTATAGGCATCAACATCCATTGGGAAAATTTCTTTACTCGGCTCTACCTTGATAAATTAAACTGAATTAAAGGAGAACCCTTACAGTGGTTAGATTGCTGGTTTTGGCTGAATCTCCAATAATGGGGCCAAAGAGGAAATTTCTTATTTTCCCATCAAGTGCCTATTGATTGTTACCACTACATTCCCATGGGGGAATTTCAACTTTTGATGCAAGGAAGAGGCTACTGCCTTAGCCTTATGAATCCATGGCCTTCCTAAGAGGAGGTTGAAGTAGGTTGGGACATCTACCACTTGGAAAGGGATAGTCATTACTGCGGACCCGATCATGACCTCTAGCTTGGCAACACCCAATAATCCCCATCTGGTGTTGTCATATGCCCTCACTCTCTGATTAGAAGACATAAAGTATTCAATAATTAACCCCAGAAAACTAGCTACTTTTAGGGGATAGACATTCAACACTGACCCATTATCCACTAGAACCATAGGCACTATCTTACCCCTAGCTTGGACTGTGACATAAAGAGCATGGTTGTGATATCCTATGGCAGCGATCTCATGGTTTGAAAAGT
The DNA here is from genome assembly GCA_948099535.1 of Jatropha multifida. Classification (NCBI taxonomy): domain Eukaryota; kingdom Viridiplantae; phylum Streptophyta; class Magnoliopsida; order Malpighiales; family Euphorbiaceae; genus Jatropha; species Jatropha multifida. The sequence goes on from CANUEX010017860.1 coordinate 7,697, forward strand.
ACAGAGCCATTGGTAGAGGTTTTTTTGTGAAGGAGGCCACTAAAGCATCTGGAGTGATATCAGTGATTGTCTGACATTAATTCATTACCTTGACTAGAGCTTACCAGTGAATAAAGGAAGATTGAATCAACCACCATATAAAAACATTGGCTCTAGTTTTGTTTAGTTATTTTAAAACCAAATTCTCAAGTTGAGGTCTACAGCTTGAACTAGGCATGTCTTTGGCCAAGGTGGCTGGATTGGGCAGAGCTTCAAAAGGAGGACATGGGTATTGTCTCCAACTTTAGGTGATGGCATTGATTTCCTCAAGTAAGTCATTCAGGTCTATGACGCAACATGAGTTGTCCATGATTGCGTGGATCAAGGAGACCAAGTCAGAATTTGGCTCTTAATGAATCATGTGGATGTATTTTTGATGTTGAGGGAGTGGATTAGTGTTTATGTACGGTCTATGTCAAATAGGAAGTATTTGGTCACTCTCCACCAGGTCCTAAATCTTATGTCTCAAGGTCTTGCAGTCATTAGTCTTGTGCCTAGGTCCTTGATGGAAAGAGCAAGAGGAGTTTAGGTTGTAGTTCTTTGGAATTGGATTTGGTACAGGTCTGGGTTCCAAGGGTTGTATCAACTTGTCATCCACAGGCTTATGGAAGATAAATGAGAGAGGAACTCTAAGATTTGTGAAGTTGTTTCTGTCTTGCCAAGCAATTAGTCTTGATGGAAGAGGAAGTGGTCGTCCTTGGCTAGTTAGATTGGCCACCTCACCACCTTTTTGAGGCAGAGGAATTGCGTGATAGTTGATCTGTGGCTTCTTATATCTAGAGGAAGAAGCTTGATCCTCTTTGATCTGGCCTGACTGGATTAGGTCCTCAATTTTAGTTGAAGTGGCAATGAGGGTTCAGAAGTCTAGAAGGTACTGAGTCTTGAGGTGACTCTAATAAAAGGGGAGCAGGTTCTTGACTATGATGTCAATCTATTCTTGTTTAGAAGGACGATTGAGCATCTGAGCAGCTTTACTCCTCCATCTTGTTAGAAAGGAGGAGAAGGATTCCTGGGCACCCTACTTGGTTGTCACGACCCAAAACCGTGGGTCGGACCGGTAAGAGAACCTAGGTAAGCTTAAGGCCCCTGAGGCCCGTAGTAAGCCTAAACTATAAAAATCCATTTCTATTATCATTTGACTAAGGAAATAGTAAGCCTATATCATGACATTATTCATAAATAAATCAGAGTTAACATTTCTAACCCAACCTTAATATTAAATACTGTTCGCAGCTCGGGCCCATATCCATTTAATAAAAATACATTCTCATGTTAATATTTATTTGTCATAATATGATCAAACTATTCCTATCATATAGTCTCCAAATATTCAAAAAAAAAACACTCCACAATTTATTTATAATTACATGATAATTTCTTTTACATAACCAAATATTAATTAAATATCCTAACTACGGAATAAAATGTGCGAAAAATTACAATTATTAACAAATAATTTATACTAACATATTCGAATCTTTGCAGAGAATGAAGCAGAGTCTTATAAACCAATGATACTTTTATTTCCTGAAAAATGTTTATGGAAGGGGAGGTGAGTTTCACTAAACTCAATAAATAATAATAAATAATGTAAACCCACACATTCAAGCAGTATGCTTTCACAATATATAAAATAGACATTCTTTCACAAGCACATGACACAACATCAGTATTTTCAAACAAATCATATTCAAATATCCACAACATGTGAAAATTGATCAGTGAGGTCACAAATCCACCTTTTGGTCCTCGGCCAATTTTCATTATAATAATATATATATAATGGGAAGCCGATCCCCCAGACCTGGCCCACTAACCCATAGTAACACACGTCGTCCTAATTTCCACCAAGATACAAAACACATTATTTTCACATCGCAATTACTCACCAAATATAATTAATACAATAAATGCAATATATGAATGTAATCAAGGGCGAAAATTATATAAATTTATAGAATCAAAATATCATATATCAAAGACCGAGATTATAGAACTGGAATATTATATTTAGAAAATGAAGGATATCAATATAACAATAGAAATAGGGAATGATTCATAATTATTTTGATTGATATAAAGAGTACATGGTATGCATATTAAATGCATGTATGCAGGATGATGTGCACAATTTATTATTACTCACAGTGATCGCAGAATAATTCAATATATTCTGGGTTTTGATTTGGAGGAGCAGTAGAAGAACTTGGCTGATCTAAAAGACATATATAGTAGGGAAAATGTAATCAGATAAACGATTCATTTAATTAAAAACTTAATTAATTAATTAATTAATTAAATCTATCTATTTATTTTATTTTTCTGACTAAATTCTTATCTTTATTAAAATATTATTTTCACAAAAATATAATTGTTAATTTATTTTAATATAACCCAACTTTTTAGATAACCATCTTGTATACTAAACAATTATTCAAATAATAATTATAATAAACTCTATAACTATAATAAATTTTTAATTTAAAAATCCTCAATTATATATTTTTATTAATTCACTATATGATCTTACTATTTACCAGCAATTAATTCATTCGCTTATTTTGTATCTAGTTAAGATATCAATTCCATTTATTTCACCATAAAATATATTTATACTTCAAATTATAATTTAACACCAACAATAATAATAATTTCTCAATAATATTATTTATTTAACTCACCACATATACATTAATCAATTCTATAAAATATTCATCCTTATATTAACTATCATCAAAATATTCACTATAATCTATTTT
>CANUEX010017866.1:0-45230 GCA_948099535.1 Jatropha multifida
ACAGTCGTAGGAAATCCACAGTTATGATAAGATTTTATGATTGTAATAATAATGTTAAGTGTATGTAAAATTTTATGGGAACGATTGAGTTGAATAAAATAAGGCCTTGTAATAGTTTGAATCATTAAAAATATAATGGGCTAACTTGTAGAATATTTTCACATAATTATGGGGTTAAAATCAGAGATTAGGCTTACTACGGACCTTGGTGGCCTTAAGCTTTCCCAGGCCCTAGTGCCGGTTCGGCCCATGGAAACGGGTCGTGACATATATACACATTACAAGGCACTTTCAAAACTCTCTCCAGTCGAATTGGATATACTTAAAACTTCAACTATTCTTTTTGTTCATTATTTCATTCTTTTTTAGAAAATTTTAAGTTTTGTTCTTATTTCTTTGTATTTTGATTGACCAATTTAACTTATTTTTATGAGTAATAACTTTTGAATCTAACCTAATCTACCCATCTAATATAATCTAGCTAAAACTTTGAATTTATATATAGATAATTATAGATTTATAAATTTTTATTTTTTTTATACATATCTGTAAACCTATATCTATATATAATTAGATTATTATAAGTTCTTCGTATTTTGGTTTGGCTATGAGCTATTTATTCTGTTTTATCTTCTGGTTTTGCATTTAATATTTTTATTTTTTTTTACTTTCATTAGTTCTTTATTTTATTATCTTTCGCTTTTACAAGTTAATATTTTTATTTTTTATATTATTATTTTTTAGAACCATCGAACACCAAGACAATGAGGAAGATGAAAAGAAGACAAGAAGCTTAGTAGTTGTATATTTACTGAATTTATAGTGATACATATTCTTGCACTATATAATTATTATTTTCAATATAAAAAATATATATGTATGATAATTAAAAGCAATTCCTCTACATAATTTTCTAGATTCTCACGTGCTATTATTTAAAATTAATTCTAAGTATCTAAATATCTATTATATATTTACAATATTATAAATTTTTAATATTATGCTATTGCAACCAATATCATAGGCATTTTATTACAAATCATTTTGAACCATTATTAATTATTTCAAGTGGATTTTTATTTGTTCTACCTAACAATTTGACAATGCATAATAGTTTATCAAAAATAATAATATTTCAATTATAATAATTAATAAAATAATATTTAAATAACTGCGTGCGCGAATCGCAGTTTTTGACTAGTATTTGTTTAAACTTAAAATTTGCACAGATTCGATTGTAGCTCGTAGAAGGCTAGGAATTGGTTTTCATCCTTTGTTGAACCAATTAATTGTGGCTTTCACCGTCTCACATGAAGGATTAGTATGCTATGCTGATAGGTTGTAGTTTTATAGTATTGTTAGCTTAGTTTTTATTAGAAATTTTAGTATTTTTTTAATTTGATTAGTTTTATTTAGATTTATTTATGTTTTTTGAATTAAATTTCCTCAATTCTTGATAAGTTTGATTTAAAGAGTTTTTAGTAGGAAAATAGCCAAAATTTGCATCAAAGAAAGTTGGAGCTGAAATTTGAAATCAAAAGCACAACATGCCCAAGCTAGTAAAGTACACGGTTAGGCTGTGTCAAACGCCACGATCGTACTACCAAGAAAGTTGAAAATTTGAGTGGGCTAGATTCAACTATTTAACCCGTGTAGATTTGAAGTCTGGACGTAGCCTGTGCATTGAAGTGCATGTGAATAGTAAAAGGGCTCACTTTATCTATGTTTCAATCCTATTTGATGTAAGACGACTCCTAATTAGGAACAAATTCAACTCAAAATTAGTTTCATACTCAGATAATATTTCCTCCCAATTAGATCAATTAGTTTCTTACTCGGATTCAAAGATACCCTACGAAGTCTATATAAAGAGAGATCACCACAACAATTGGACATCATCCAATCTTAGATTTTAGATCTTTGTTCTACTCTTTTCTTAATTTTTCTTTCTTTTAAGACTTTGAGCATTCAAGTTATGTAAAGAATCAAAGAAGTAGTCTACGCTATTCGTTGACTAGTTTTTATCTCTAAACTCTTAGTCTTATTTTTATTTTTCATTATTCATATTGATCATGGAATATTTTCAAGTTTAATTGAGTTTTATTTAATTACTATGTCAAACTAAACTCTCATACTAGGGATTTGATGTAGCTTAATTTCTATTACAATTTATGATACTAGATTTGTTTTTCCTTATTCAAGATATAATTTTTTATTAAACTTAATACTTCCAGACAGAGTTTCTCCCTTGAATTGATTTATTTCATTAATCACTATCAGAAGAAGGGTTTTTGATAAGAAAAAGTTAATAAATTATATGGGAATAATAATTTGATGCAGAGTTTATATGGTTTGACTCATGGGGGATTTTCATAAGTTAACGACCTTAGGTTATGGATTCTTAAACAAACCATAAAACTTAATGATTTAATTCATGTTTGATTGCACTATTGGGAGATAGGTAATTAGACGAAGGTAAAATAGCTAATAATATATTGAGAGAGCTTGTTAGTGATTTTAGGGTTATTTTCCCTACTTGAACAATTAAAATTGATTAACAAACTAATAAAATAAATTGGATAGAATTAAGTGAAGTAAAAATTCCTAGTAACTTTTAAACCTTGATTTCTTTTCATCAAATATTCTTGCTTGAATTCGTTGTTTTATTTTATTTTACTTTTTTTTAAATTATTCTCTTAATTCTCGTTTAAATAATAATAGGATAATATAATTTTGGTAGTTGGTATACAATTCTTGTGGGACGATATTCTTCTCATTCTTTATTACTTGTTTGTGATTTCATATACTTGCGAAAAGCATTGTCAAGTTTTTGGGCCCGTTGCCTGGGGTTAGTGTTACCAATATCAATACTAATTACCCTATTATTAATTTAGACATTTATTTTTTATTATTTTAATTTTTTTTCTTTTTAAGGGATTTTTTCGGTATTTATGCAAAGACGATCTCGTAGCATTGAACCTTTAGCTTTTGATCTTGAAATTGAAAAGATATGTCGAAGGAATAATGCTATAAGAAAGGAATCGAGACCGTGAACAAAGAAGGCAAACAAACATGGGTGAATTAGACAATGAGATACATGGTTTAGTAGAGCAAGAGGAACATAAGGTATTACAGCATCAGCTTGAACAAAATCGAAGGCCTCAACCTCCTGTTCGCACTTTGCGTGATTACACAACTCCTTCTCTTAATAGGACCACCTCAAGTATCACCAAGCCTAGGGTAGAAGCTAATATTTTGAGATTAAACCTGCAATCATTCAAATGCTCTCTACCTCAATCCAGTATGGAGGTTTACATAGCGATGATCCTAATACCCACATCACAAATTTCCTGGAGATTTGCGATACCTTCAAACAAAATGGAGTTTCTGAGAATGCCATAAAATTAAGATTGTTTCCTTTCACTTTGAGAGATAAAATGTGCTTGGTTGCAATCATGTCCTGTAGGAAGTTTCACTATGTAGGAGGAACTAGCCCAAAAATTTTTGGCAAAATTCTTTCCATCTTCAACAACCATAGTTTCGCAATGAGATAATGACTTTTTTCCACCATGATCAAGAGAGTTTGTATAAGCTTGAGAGAGATTCAAGGACCTATTGAGGAAGTTCCAACATCATGCTTTGCCCAAGTGGTTACATGAACAAACTTTTCATTATGCATTATCTATTAACACAAAGATTACTTTAGATGCAGCTGCTGGTGGATCTTTTGAAAGAAAAGGGATATGACTTGATAGAAGAGATGACAAGCAATAACCATTACCAAAACACCCCTGAAAGGAAAAGGATTGGAGGAGTTTATGAGATTGATGCCATAACCACGCTCAATGCCAAGGTAGACAATATGATAAAAAAAGTTTGATTTGTTGACTACTGACTCTATTAATTTTATTATGCAAGCATATGATTGGTGTAATGGCAACATGGAATTGGGGAACGTGTGTTGAATACTCTAAATCCTCAAAATTTAGAGCAAATCAACAATGTGATGAATCAAGGGAGGAAGAATTTCCCATATTCTAACTCTTATGATAATAGGTTAAGGAATCATCATAATCTTTCTTATGGGAATCCAAACAACACATTGAATGCACCACCAAGTTTTTCTCCTTGAGAGGAAAAGACTGACAATGATCTTCTTACCGCTCTCTTAAATCTCATGGAATTCATGAATAAAAATTGGGAGAATTTTAAAGTCCAACAAGCAGCAATTAGGAATTTGGATGTACAAATGGGACAATTGGCAAACATGATGGCTAATAGACCTCAAGGTTTATTGCCTAGTAATATTGAGAGGAACCATAAAGAGCAAGTGATGGCAATTACCTTGAGGAATGAAAAGCAATTAAAAGATGCACCAAGCAAAGAAGTAGAAAAGAAAAGGGGACCGAGAAAGAAAGTCAAGCCCCCATCATCAATCTTGAAGAGAAAAGAGAAGTCAAGCCTTATTTGCCACCTATCCCTTTTCCTCGAAAGCTAAAGCAGTCTAAAGAAGATAAGGATTTCTTTAAATTTCTTAATGTTTTTAAAAACTTTACATTAACATTTCTTTTTTAGAAGCTATTATTCAAATGCCTAATTATGTGAACTTCTTAAAAGAAATTCTTGCAAAAAAGAGAAAGATTGATATCAAAAAATGGTAATGCTAATAGAGGAATGTAGTGCAATCATTCAAAATAAATTGCCTCTAAAGTTAATAGACCCTAGGAGTTTCTATATACCTTGCACCATTAGTAAATTTGATTTTGATAAAACTTTAGCCGATTTAGGTGCAAGTATAAATCTCATGTCTTACAAAGTGTTTAAGGAATTAGGGTGGGCAACTCAAGCCTACAAGAATGTCTCTACCATGGCGAATCATTTAGTTAAATATCCAAGAGGAATTGTAAAATACGTGCTAATCAAAGTATGTAAGTTAATCTTTCCCGTTGATTTTGTTATACTTGACATTGATGAAAATAGAGAAAGTTTCCTCATTCTTGGGCAACCATTCCTTGAAACTACGAGCATTATAAGAAAAATGCCATTTAGAAATGGAACTTTAGAAACAGAAATTTTTGTTTCCATTTAGAAATGGATTAGCAACGAATTAGAAATGAAAAATGATATTACATCTTTGACCAGCCTCAGGAACGAAGTGGAAACGGATTAGAAACGGAATATTTAGAAACTAAAATTTCCATTCCTAAAATTAGCGGGGAAATGAGAATACGTAGATTAGGAACGGATTAGAGATAGAATTAGAAACAGATATTAGAAACGGATAATAAATCCGTTGCTATTTGAATAGGGAGAAGTTCCTATTTATTAGAAACGGATATTAGAAAAGAATATACGACCTGTTGCTAATTTGGAAAGCAAAAAAAAGAGCACTAAACCGTTTGAGACTCCTCCTTTTTAGAAACGGATATCTAGTCTGTTTCTAAGAAGAGGAAGAAAAAAAAAAGGGGGCAAATGACGCCGTTTGATACTTCATGATATTAGAAATGGATATGCAGTCCATTGCTAAATAATAAAATAAATAAAAAAAAAGAAAACGCCCCAAATGGCATCATTTAAGCATTGTAGACCAGTTGAGCAATAAATCCCTAATTAGGTCAGTCTTCTACATTACAATCTCCTCCTTCTTCTACATTGCAATCTCCTCTTAGTCACAATCTCCCTCTCCTCTCCTCTCCTGTCTCTCAGTCTCTGCGAACCACCGACGGCCACGACGACCTCCACCACCGCACGCAGAAGTTGTCCTCTCCATTTGGCTTTGACGTTCTCTTTATTGCTTAATCTATCACTCATCTCTTGTCGCTCTCTCTCTCCGTCTCTACACAAGACCGGTGGCCAAGAAGGAGCTCTGTCTCTGTCTCTTCATCGCTCCATCTCTCCTTCTCATATGGTAAGATGAGTTATAAATTTTTTTTCTTCATTTTCGTTGCTGCTTACTGTGACAGTGGTTGAAGAGACAAGCAATTAAAATGAGTTAAGAATAAGATTACAAAAGTTAATTTGGTAATTTGAGACAAGCATAGGAGGTTAGAATGGTGTGATAAGGAAACTAAAGTAAAATAGAATGGATAAAATGAAATCTAGAGAACTATAGTAAACTAACAAATGGATGAAAATGCTTATTAAACTTTTTTTCTTTAGATATTTTTTAGATTCCGAGAAACTAGAAAAAGAAGAATAGCTTTGGGCAAAACTATAAAGCTGTGAGTCGTGTTGTTTCTCTCTTGTATCATTTTTGAATTCATGCTTGGATGATTTGTGTAGTGGCATATTCTTGGATACTACAATTGCTGCGTTTTCTTACAAGTTGTATGCATATTGTTGGGTTATATTCATGAGCATTGATTTGGTGTCTTCAATAGTTTTAACAAGTCTTAAAGTTAACTCTGTTTGCACTTACTTCTTAGTTGATAATTGCCAGTTAGAAGTATAAATTACTTATAATAAGTGTAAGTGGATAGAATTTCTTCTTAGCAATGAGAGCACTTAATAATTTTTAGTTTAGGTTAATAGTTTTAGATTTGAATAAATGGTAATGCATATTGTCAATGAACTGTTTTACTTTTTGGGGGAAGATTTTTTTAGTTTGTTTAATCTAGTTGTTGTTTGATTTGCCAAGGATTGAACAAATTTAGCGTTAAAACTCTTGGTTATAGTTTAATGCTTTGCCTTTCATTGTGGTCTGGTTACAAGATCTATTTTTTTTTAAATTCTTGTTAGTTGCATTCAAAGTGTACAACAATTTGTATATTAGATGAAGTGGTTAAGTGTAATGTAGCTAAATCTCTATATTTTAAAAATTTATTGTTAAAATATAGGCAAAAAAAAATTATAAAAAAGATCAAGTACGATATCTGTTAATGATCAGTGGTGGTGGTAATAGCTGATGATTGTGTTTCTAACCGTGTTGAATAATAATGTTTATAATATTGCAATTATATTAATACGAGTTTAATTCTTTGCTTCAAAATACAATATAGGACAAATGAATTCAGATCGTGAATGGATGTATAGAAGGTTAACTGATGGTCTACCAAATAGAGAATTTAAGATGGTTGTCCTAGAATTTCTTGATTTTGCTTGGAATCATGTGGAAGGTAGGGACAGTGATAATATAAGGTGTCTGCGTAATCAGAAGAAGTGTCAAAATCGAAACTTTGAAGACATGTTTACAGTTAAGAAACATCTATTCAAACATGGTTTCGTACCAGACTATTATGTTTAGACCATGCATGAGGAAGTCGAAAGAATGGCAAATGTGGATCAACACGAATTGAGGGATCATATTATGAATGATTCATCAGAACATGCTGGAACATTTTATAAGCCTTCTTTGAATATCATAGAATGGTCTATATTGTTACTAGTCGCTCATTCAACCCGAATGATATGGAAGAAGCTCCGAACCATGATGCCGAACAATTTTATAATATGCTGAGTTCTGCAAATAAAGCAGTGTGGCATGGTTGTGAAAGTCATTCTAAGTTGCTAGTTGTTACACATTTGTTGCATATAAAGTTAGAACATCACCTCTCTGAGAGATGTTTTGATGACATGTGTTAATTAATGAAAGAGTTGATGCTAGGTGATAATATTATGACACAAAATTTCTACCAAACCAAAAAGCTAGTTCAAGGTCTAAACATGCCTGTTCAAAAGATTCATAGTTATAACAATAGGTGCATGATTTATTAGGGTGAAGATAGTGTGTTGACTTATTGTAAGTTCTATAATCATTCACGTTATAAGCTAACCACACGTCCTACTGCTAATCAGAAATCTCTTATTCCTTACAAACAAACAAATGTATTACTTCCCCCATCACTCATAGGCACACTGAGCATGCAACTGAGGAAGGTGTGAAAGTATCTATTACAAACAAATGTTAAACACCGTTTGACATTTTTACTATTTAGTATCTATTTTGTTTTGTTATATGCAGTTTATCTATATTTGTTAATGTAATATTCATTATATGTTCTACTGTATGATTCTTTAATTGGATCACAATTTATGCTAATAATTGGATCACTACTAATATTGCAATGTAGGTACGTAGCAATGGCACCTAGGGGAGGTGAAAGTGGATGTTCATGGAGAGCTCAGAATGAACCAGCTTCTGATTCATAGCCATAACAAGCAGCTTAAGTAGTTTCTGATTCACACCCACAAGCAGCACAACCACAATTACTCCCACCACCTACTTCTACACTAGTCACAAGTGCACCATTATCATCATCTACCCCAACTACTCAAACAAAAGGTATTGGATCCTCAACTGCCTCCACTACAACTATAGGCAATTGAATAGTCCTTGAACTTGTAGGAAACAAGTAAGTATATTCTTTTCAAACACTCTATTATGGATATATATTTTGGTTCTACAAATTGAAAGTTTTTTATTTACATAAAACTATTCATTGCTTTTTATTTCTTTCAGTTTGGAGCCATATACTTTTGCCAGGAAAATTACTGAATCTTTCATAAAGAAATTGGATCCTGCAGGTTACGATTGGAAGTCTATGCCTCAAGAAACAAAGGATATTTATTAGCAAGAGTTTAAGGTGTTATACTCAATTCTTTTCCTCTCCTGCATTATATTTTCTTTAAGATATTATATGACTTGTACATTAAAAGTAGAATACATAATCTGTATTTTTTTTACTACACATCATCCCATGACAACTGAAGCAGATTCTAATATTTTATCGGTATCTGCCTTATCAATGGTGCCATAACTGTGCAACATATATAATTTTTTACTATGATAACAATATTTGTTTTATGTGTCTATATTTTTTTGTTCCTTTTAGATTTAGAAACATTATATGTGGGATGGGGAGATTGAGGATTCTGTGAAAAAAATTTGGAGTAAGAAGGTTGCAAAACATTATAGGGGCATGCTTGGTAAACGACGAAAGAATAAGCCCAAATATATCCCTAATGATATTTAGAATAGTTGGAAGCCACATTGGGAGAGTGAGGAATTTAAAGTGAAATCTGAAAAGTGTTCCAAGAGTCGACTGAATGAGACCGGTGGCCTAGGAGCTGGTCCTTCAGGACATACGGGGGGCTTTATCCCTCATATAGTACACGCAAAACATTTTGTAAAGATTTTTTTTCTTAATACAAATTAAATTTAATGCTCAATTATTTATTTTTTTTCAAGAAAATGTACTTACTATGGTTAATATTTAGGAAGCTGAATTACAACGACCACCATTTCCACATGAGGTTTTGGAGGTGACACACTATAAAGAAGGATAGGAAATTTGTGGACCAAAGGTCAAAGAATACATTTGTAAGTTGACAATCATTCAAAATAATTATTATTCTTCTTATATTTCACTAATTACAGTGTAAGTACCTATCATTATATGTTTTTAATAATCATTTCAGGAGGTTGTTGTATATAGAGTTCAAATTGAATCTCAACTTGAAGAGGGTTCTAGTCAACCACACTCAGTCGACGCTACTCAGATATACTTGTAAGAAGTTGGCGGTGTCAAGAAGCAGTGACCTTGTTTGATAAAGAAAAGAAAACTTGTTTGTTACCCTAAATGGGTTTTTGTTAAATAAGTGGGCTTATTTGATTATGGGTCATTTTGTGTGATCCATTTTGTGTAATAAAAAAAAGAAAAGAAAACTTGTTTGTTACCCTATATCTAATAAGAGTTTTCAACACTCTCATTTTAGATGAGAGTGCCACCACCTTCAAACACACTCAAGAGAGAAAAGAGAGAAAGGGAGAGAAGGAAGAAGCTCTTCTTCCATTCCTATGATCTTCACCATAGAAACCTACAATCAAACAACAAATTGAGAGTTAGTAATAATAGAGTAGTGATTTAAGGTTCAAGTGGGCTGTGATCATAGAAGGACTGCATAATCAAGAGAGGCGTGGACCTTCTAAGGTTGATAAGGGCAAAGGGAAGGCATGATTATGAAGTTGAGTTGCTATTGTGCGATATGAGGTTTATACTCTGCAAATATATGTTTTTTTTATTTTACTCATTAGTGTGGGTGATTATAACATCATTGTTTTCTTATTTATGGATTCTGAGAATTGATGTTTTTAAGTGTAAAATTGGAAATTTTTGTATGAATTGCATGAATTGATAAATTTTGATGTTGATTGTGTTATTGGTTCCATTTTGAACTTATTTTTGGACCCTTTATGTTTTTCATCTATATTTAAGCTCTTCACAAAAGTTTTAGCCCTACTTCTTAGCTTTTCAAAACATCTTCTCATGTCTAATTTGGATACCCACAACTCAAGTTATGATCTAAATACTAGAATTGGTTCTATCATGGCATCAAACTTAAATATTCAGATTGATTACTCATTTTGACCACTAATATGTCTAGATAATGACTTGTGTTCCACATGAAAGTTGTAGATTTATTTGTCAACATTCTAACGCATCTTCTTGTGTCTGATTTGGATGCCTATAACTCAAGTTATGACCTAAATATCAAAACTGGTTCTAGCACAAAGTGTTGCCACGCCCATGCCGTGGGCTCCCCTAACTCTCAAAGTGTGAATGTGTATTTTTGACCTCCTAATGATGCCTAAACACTTTAAATGCATACCTAATGTATCCTTGATGTGGTAATCTTTAGAATCTTCTTTAAATGTGACTAATATATCATATGAAAGTCAAAAAGAGAATACATAAGATACGAACCATGTTTTTTTTATTTTAATTGAGAGTTATTACTTAACTATACTCCTTAATATGATCTATTGAAGTATAATGCTATGCGTTGCATGATTACATGATAGAATGAACTTAACTAATGTGAGGTTTGACTACTTCATATAAATGAGCTAAGATATTTTATTATATGATGCCTAATTAAATATACATGGATTGAATGATATTGCCATGTTTGGGGTTGTAGTTGCACATGGATGAATCAAATTTTATGAAGGCATGATCCCTAATAAGCATGCATAAGACTTATGCAAGAATAAAGATGTGAACAGTTTTGATGGGTGAAGTGAAATATTTATGAGTCAATACATGATCTTAAATGGTAACAAATGGTATATTATTTGTTATATGATTATACGTATTGTAAATTAAACCTAACTAAGTAATTGGATGTGTAAATAGTGTATTAATGCTTGAAATATGAAAAATTAAAGTATGATTGTATAATTAAATGATTAACTAAATGATTAGTAAGTTTAATAGGAATAATGAACAATACATTTAAACGATGTCTGAATCAAGTAATGGTAAGCTTAATTACATGATTGAAATTAACATAGCTTAGATACATATATATAGGTTGAACCTCTGCATAAGTTCAAAAGTGGTGATTAGCTCACATAAGTTGATAATAATGCATGCGACACCTAGTTATTAAGTTTAATTGACTGCAAATGTGATTGATTAAGTGTTAAAGGCTATAAGGGTTTGGACTTGGGATTGATAAACTTATTGAATTGTATAATTGAATGTCTTGATGTGAAATTGAGTATGGTATAATGTTGGTACCTGATTTATTTGAGAATTCGACGTTTGTAGCCTATTTACCTAGAATTGGCTTAATAGGCTTAAGTTTCTTAAATATGGAAGTTGGCTTAATATTTGGTTATACTTATTGGTCGATGATTGAAGTGATCAATTTGTTTGATATAATACTTTAATTATGAGAAATTTTCTCCATACCTTATTTCTTAAAGAGTTGAACTATGATTGATATGGAGTTGAAATGAGGCAAGTATGTGAAGTGATTATGTACTTGTTCCTTATATGATTGGACAGTGATAAACAGATGATATATTGATATAATGAATATAAATGTTAACATGCAGAGTATGCTATGATTGTTGTAACACATTGTTATAACACATGGAGATCTATGAGTTCCTTTATGTATAATGAGGTTGAAGACGCAATCAGGTATGTCTATGAATGCCTGTGATGTTATAATTGAACTTTTGAGATTCTATCTGTGATTGGACTCGGATATTAATGTAAAGAACTATAACTAAACATCTCGACCCTTATTATGTACTTGGTTGAATAGTTGTACGAATATGGATATACTGATACTGATATATTGAGCATGCTACTGATTACTGGATTTGAGCTATGATCATATGCTGGACACATAGTGTCCCACCCAGGTTGTGGACGTGCACCAACAGTCTGTAGGCTTATGCCATTGTATTATAGGCTTTTGCCTAATATGTTCTGTTGGCTATTATGCCATTTTGATTCTGAATTTGATACCTATTCTACTTCTGTTTCTTCTAAGTTAGTAATAAGGCCCATAAATAAAAAGATTAAATAATATGATTGATATCATACTGTAATAGTATGTGTTGTGATATATTTCTATATTTGTGTATATGTTCCAAAGATATTCTAATCTGGCAATGAGATTGACAGTATTCTGATTTATCAATGACACTAATAATGTTCTGATTTAGAATTGAGACTATCATCCATTTATTTTGGTACATATTCTGATGATATCTTGAAATAATAGATATGCTCTGAATTTATCTAATATGGAATATATTTTGAATTCATTCTAATGTATTTTATGTCTTAATGATGTTTTAATAAAGTGTACTTTTGGAATACGAAGAAATATGATCATCAATACCTTAAGTGTTTATATTCCTTATATTAAGTTTCGAATAGAACCCTTTGAGATTACTTAACTGCTTGCTATGTGAATAAACACATGTATGAGTTTGTTCTTATATATATTCATTGAAGTGATTTTCTACAATGCAAGTAAACTTGTATATGAATTGATTATGAGAATTTGTCTAGAAACATGGAGTGAAAATGTGGACTTCTAGAACAAGTGATATATATATATTATATTGATGTGTATGGTTTCAATGGACCATACCTGTATGCTATGTGATTACATATAATTATTGAGTACCACTAAATTTTATACTCAGCAGGGTGTTTTTAACTCGCGTAGGTGGAAATTGTTTGCTGTGGATTTCGAGTACATGTTTCTAGAGAGGAGATCTTCTGCTTCTAGCCTAGAGCATGAGTCTATAGTACCGACTCGTGGCATGTGTTAGATTTGGAATAATGAGAGCATTAGTTTGATTGTGTGGGGTTTGTATTTTATCTAAATGCAATTGTTCTAATCCTTTGAACTCTTTGAGGATTTTGATTTGTTCCATTGGACTTGGACTTTTATTTTGAGGTTTAACTTTTGATATTTTTGGATTTACTAGTATTGAATTTGAGGATAGTTCCTCTTGAAAATTATTTTATTGAATTGGAATGTTAAATATGTATAAAAGACCGGTAAGGACTTTACTATCACCTCAATAATGTTTTATTAATTGGTTTGTTCATTTTCTTAATTGGATTTCCAAAGGGAACACTTGAGATTTTCTAAAGGTGTGTCACTCTGCACAACTTAACTAAAAATCCTCATTGCGTGAGGTGCGAAGAGGAAAATTTAATTTTAATTTTTTATCCTTTTTCTTTATTCAGTTTTTCTTTTACTGTTTTATTTTATGCAAAATGGGGTAAAACACACTTACCTGCAGTTGTTAACGTAGGACTTTGGTTGTTGATAAATTTACTAGTGATGTGTGTGAAATATGTGTATGTATCAAGTGATCAAACTGGACTCGTGGGTCGATACTAGGCTTTTGACCTAAACCCTATATAAATGGTGAAGGTAGTCCCTACTCTCACTCTTTCTCATTTCCTTCTTATTTTCTTTTCTCTCAAATCCTTTAAACACTTAATTTCCCTTCTCTTTAAATGACGACTAGAGATGGCATGGATTGGCTTCCCAATGACATGAGGATCGATCCTATGGCGTAGGATTTGAGTTCGGGAATGAAATTAAAGGAGTTCATACCCGATATGGGCAGAAACATTAGGCTGCAACATGATTTGCCTCATCATTTGTGTTGGGGCATGATTAAGGTATTTCTTCAACCTTTCTTTTGATTTTTTGCATTATTGATAGTAGAAACATACGAGATTAGAAACCATGAATTTAGTCATATTGGACCTCAAATCGATTTATGGGCAATTTCCATGTCTGTCAGTGCACCTTGAATTTAAAGCGTGCACCTTAAACTCTAGTGTGGTGCCTTAACACCTACCCATGGCGCCTTCATGCTAAGCTTCATCTTCAGCATGGCATCTTCAGGCGAGGGTTATGCCTTCTTGCGGGGCGCCTTCCTAAGGGGTGTGGCGCCTTAAGTGGGGGCATGGCTCCTTATTACGCTAAACCACGTCATTTTTCGCTATCTCTATCTTTTTTTTTTTTGCATTTTCTTGTAATTTTGGCTTGAATCTGCACATGATATTTTAAAACATGTTAAAAATATGCATGTAAAGTATAATTGCATATTTACCTCGATCTTATATTTTCTTCTTTCAAGTGAGCACGACTCGTGGCAAATCTGGTGGCAATGCCTATGCCGTAGGAGAATGGTTTGATAGATTATTTGAATGACCATCACTCTAGTCGATTTTACAGCTATGATCGGGCTATCTTTTAGTAGGCGGTCTATCCCTTTCGATGATCGGATGAGGACCTTAGATGCTCGTGGTTTACGAGGTAGTTTGCGAGCCACCATTGGGGTAGAACTTGTTATCACACATGACAGGATTAGGTATGAGGGCATCTACTCACAGTATCGAGACATGACTCGAGAAGAGATTGAGGAGATGGAGGTTGATGTGGTTGCTCGAGCTTTTCTCTAATATCTTCTTTCTACCACTCTGTTCACCAACTACGGCAATGATGCCGATTTGGCCCTTCTACCTCCTCTGTATGATTTGGGTTCTATTTGCCATTACAACTGTAGAGGAGCTACCTTAGCTTACTTATATTATGGCATAGACCTCTGTGTCTGTGTCTCTCATCTAAAGGTTGGCTACAGGTGAGCTATCGAGGTATGAAAAACTTCTCTTTCGGCCTTTTCTTGCCCTATGCTTTTATCTTCAGTTGCTTGCTGACTTTAAATTTAAATGAAATAGATATGGGCCTACAACCATGGCATTATTTCCATGACAGTGCTATCAGGATTTCCAGCTGATTGGGATGTGAGCCTTTTACCTTGGGGTCAGTCCTGGAGGTATAGTTGAAAATACCGTCATACTGTCATACTTTGACTGATGTTCGAGCGTATCGGCAATTACTGAATGGCCTCAGATGGGATCAGGTAATCCACTTATCTGTAAATTCTTTTTTTGCCATTTTCTTTTCTTTTTATTAGTATTATTTTTTTTTCTTCCCCCCTCCTTTTTGTGAAAGATTATGAGATATCCATTGGGGGATGCGGCTAACTTTCTCGAGTTTGTGCGGACGACCGTTGTCTTTGAGTAGAGACGTGTTCTCTTTGCTAGGATGTTTTATGATTCATATTATGTCGGTGAGAGAGTTTATGAATGACAATTGGGCCTAGACCATAAACAAGTTCCTCACGCGGTTCTATATTATATATTATCGACTAGGTCAATCAGATCTGACCATGAGGTCTTTGTTGGCCGGAGAGGCATAGCGCCTACTGAGTTTTTAGCTAACTTCACACTCGATGCTTATGCACATTTTGTCAGGACACAATTGTTGATCCATGTTCCCCCTCCTAGAGAGATCGACCCATTAGCCGACATGGGGGAGTTAGACTCAGGGCCAAACGTGTCCCTACCCTTGTAAGTTCCCCTTTCTAGTTGATCTCACCTTCTGGCTTTTGCCCCAATATCTTTGTATTTTATTCATCCGTTGTATCTCACCTTCAACAGCAGCCACAGAGGTGCAAAAAGCGCCAAAGAATGGAATCTGGGTCTAGGGCGCTTGATACAGACATCATCATCGGTGAGCCGACATATGGACTTGGTTCTTCCTACAACTTCACTTTAGAGAGCACCAATAAAGTTTTTCAAGTTATATTTGACCCATCTAGGGTGAGGCCCGTGCAGATGACACCTTCTGATTGTACACATGTAAGTATCATGTATCTCGTACTTTGATTTTGGCATGCTATCAACTTTGGTTTTTATTCTTATGACACATTCCTGCCCTTATCTCTTTTATAAGTACCACTCGCCCGTTACCAGGAGGCCTGTCAGCTGTATGAGGCTGCCTATTTGAGTTTTGTATCATTGATGCTCACTAATGAGCAGGCATCCATAAGTAAAAATGAAAAGCAAAATTCAATGTATGTATCATGTATGTATGAAATGCATCTAATTTTGACTATGATGTATCTTTTAGAGGCTAGGCGTGGGTCCTGCTGTTGGTCGTGCCTGCATGGCATCATTAAGTGGGCTTGCCAGTCGAGGAGTTGGTCAGAGGTGGGAGGTGATTGCTGAAGTTGAAGAATCCAGTAAGGATGAGGAAGAGGAGGAAAAAGGGTCAAGTGACGAGGCCACTGACTAGGCCCTGCCCTAAGGTAGACCGCCCTTTCCTTTTTCTTTTATTTTATCCGCTTTGGATCCCATTTAATATGACCGTAATCATTTTAACTTTATGGGTATTAAACGATAACCTTTATCAAATGGTATGTTTATTACATTGGTGCATTACCGCTATATAACG
Organism: Jatropha multifida; assembly: GCA_948099535.1. Classification (NCBI taxonomy): domain Eukaryota; kingdom Viridiplantae; phylum Streptophyta; class Magnoliopsida; order Malpighiales; family Euphorbiaceae; genus Jatropha; species Jatropha multifida. Next base: position 16,576 of record CANUEX010017866.1, read on the forward strand.
TATTGATTATGAAATGGCATCCAATTCACACTATGTCACCACATCCCCTTCTTGTTTCACTATAAACTCACCATATCATGCTATACTTTTCACCACTTCTTCACTTCTCTTACTTCTTCTATTTTGTTATGGATTAGTCTTTAGCTCCTGCATTTGAGGCACTCTTTTAGAGTTTCAGTCATGATGACTTGGAATTGTTTCTCTCTTTGAACTCAAAGGTTTGAGCTATAATCAGAATATTCAGATTCAACCTGGGCTACTGCAATGGCTAATAGGTTGCTTTTCATCCCGTTGACAATCTGTTTCATCACAATGACTTTGAAATATGCCCATTGTTTGAGGAATTCAACGCTATCTCAGGTAGACAACCAGCAGTCGAGGACCTCCCAGATTTGCCCTAGTTACACAGGAATATTGTCTTACGTTTCCCTTTAATTTTTAGCTTCTCTATCTATGAACTACCTGATTATGAGCCTGAATCTTATGTTTTGCCCTTGCAGCACCTTGTTGATCATTCCATGAACACAAACATGCTAGCCCTTTCTAGCCTTCACTTGCCTGTTTCTGTATTCTCAGTCAATATCTACTTCTTAGCGGTGTTGATGGTTATGGCAGCCTCAATTTATTACCTATTGTTGAGCAGATATCGAGGCACTATTCGCCATCTCCATTGGCATTAGCGGAAACACTTGTATGGCTATGCAGACATGCCCATGATCCAACTTCAATGCTTGGCCCAATAGGAACCCCACTCTTACTGCAAGTATATGCATTTTCATCTCCTTTCCTTATTTCATGCCCTAATTTTGCTTAAGTTGTCCTTGCGGGTTTTCAATTTAACGGGTTTTTATACTCTAATTTCTGCTTAAGCCGCCCTGATGGGTTTTCAACTTAATGAGCTTTTTTTTTATGCTCTAATTTTTGCTTAAGCTGCCCTTGCAGGTTTTCAACTTAACAAGCTTTGCTTTTTCTTTGTTATTTCTTTTCTTCTCTTTTATTTTTATGTATGCATATGTAGTTATAGGCTTTCAAGAAGTTACAGGTGATGATTCCACCACTGGACCATTTAATACCCAATTATGGACCACAAGTCCATGTGCATCGTCAACATCGCTTGACTGGAGTGACCTTGGAAGACTGGGTCATCATTTTTCCAAAACTCACTATGGAAGGAATCAGGTGGACTTGCCCTTGGTGGCACATCAAGCGAGTCACCATCTCTTCTTATCTCCCTTGTTTGCCCTTATATGGTCTAACCATGGTAGTGGCTTGCTATCCCAGCCGAGTTGCACAACAATATGGTCGTCGTCAAGTTGTTCCATCTTACACAAAATTCGAAGGGAACTTCATTAATCGACAGTTCTTATCCTTCTTTACTTCTACTTGGCCTAACCAAACAACTGTACCTGTTCCTGAAGTGACTGATACTTCTTCAAACTTGTACCGTCTATTGCTATAAAATTATTCTTGGTTCGATAACGATTCAGCATCAGTAGATTTGTTCACAGCGAGGTTCTTGTTAGGACCTGATGTTTAAATGTATTATTTTATGGTTTTAATGAAATGTAAATTGTCCTTTTGCTTAGAGAGTTTAATATTCCTCCTATCATTCCATTAACATAAATTCACACAATTGCATATCGACACACGTCTCAAACATGACATGCAACAAAAGTAATATTGACATGAAAGGTGAATTTTATTAACAAGTTTAACCATGACATTTCGAATTATACATAAAATTTCTTTAATCTATCTAAGTTGACAGGCTCAATAAATTCATTGCCTTCCATATCTGATAGCTTCACAGTACCTTTCAAAAACATTCTCTTGATGAAGAATGGGCCTTCCTAATTAGGCTTGAACTTCCTTCTTGTGTCTTGGGTGTTTGGTCTCATCTATTTCAAAACCAAATCTCCCACTTTCAAAGGCTTAGGTTTGACCCTCTTGTTGAAGTGTCTTGTGATTCTCCTTTTATAAAGTTGATCCATAAATCGGACCTCCAACCATTCACCGTCCAACAATGCTAACTCCTAAAAGCAATCATCGGCCCATTGGCACTCTAGAACTTTAGACTCCAACATTATTCGTAAGGATTTCACTTCAATTTCGATTGGTAGCACAACTTTCATTCTTTACACTAAGGAATATGGGGTTACCCCTTTTGCAAACTTAGCTATAGTTTGATATATCCATAAGGCATATGGCAACTTATCGGCCAATCATGATGTCTCTGTTACGTTCCTCAATATCTTTTTAATACTCCTGTTAGCGGTCTCCACCGCTCCATTAGCCTATGGCCTATAAGGTGATGACTTATGGTGTTCAATCCCATACTCTTTTAACAAGGTCTTCACTTCAGCCTAAAACTGAAACCCATTATCTATCACTACATAGTGAGGAACTCCATATCTGCATATCAAATTCTTCTCAATGACTCTGACCATTTGTTTTGCCTCAATATACTTGAATGATTTAGCTTCGACCCATTTTGAAAAATAATCCACTGCCATGACTATAAATTCATGTCCGTTAAAAGTCGACGGTGAAATTTTGCTGATAATGTCTATCCCCCATGCTGCGACTGGCCACGGGGAGATAGAAGGGTATAGCTCTGACGAAGGAATGTGACTAATGTCTTAGTGAATCTGACATTCGAAGCACTTTTTCACAAAAGAAACACAATCTTTCTCTATCGTAGTCCAATAGAATCCTTGCCTAAGGATTTTCTTTGCTAGTGCTCTTCCATTCATATGAGTACCACAAATTCTAGCATGGATTTATTCAATAACTCCTTCAGCATCTTCTTCTGATATGCATCTTAACAAAACCCCGTTAGACATCCTCTTATATAGTTGATTATCCAATGCCATAAATTATAAAACCAAATGCTATATGGCCCTTTTGTCTTAATAGCCGAATCTGGATAAATCCCCTTTGTCATCCATTGTAGAATATCGTAGAACCAAGGTTGACCATCCACCTTAATTTCCATGATTCTCTCACCTTTATAGCAAGGGATGTTACCAGAAGACATCATTTTTAGGCAGTACTGAAACCTGTTCCCAAGCTGAAGCTAGATATTATTTGCTCTATTCGTGTGGGTAAAGGTTACCCTCTCGAAGTTTTGAATGGCAATGTCCAGAAAATCGATATACGGTTTTAGTCTTCCCTCCTTGACTTCCTAATTGCCACTAGCATAATGACTAGTTTAGAATCACCGTTAGCTTCCACTTCTTTAGCCTGGACTGTAATCAATGCTTCTAGCCCAAATAAACAAGCTTCATATTTCGCCATGTTATTCATGACTGCAAAATGCAACCTCTTCAACATAAGGATAACTTCTCCTTGTGGGGATTCTAGAAGAACTCCAACTCCAGCTCCTTTACTGTTGGCTGAGTCGTCAAAATAAAGTATCCACCCATTCTTCTCTATTACATTAAGATGCACATTAGGGAAATCGATCTCCCATTCCTCATTATCTTCCACCAGATGTGCTGCTAAGAAATCTACAATTGCTCTTCCCTTAACAGTTTTCTTAGTAGCATATTCAATGTCGAATTCCAAAAGCAAGATCAACCATCTAGCGAGTTTTCTTACCAGTGCTGGAGTTCCATAAAGGTACCTGACCAGATCCGTTGTTGATACCGCTATCACTTTGTAAAACTGAAAATAATGCTGAAGTTTTCTAGTAGCCTAGACCATTGCTAAGCAGGTTCTTTCTATCAAGTCATATTTCTACTCGTTCGAAAAAAGCTTCTTACTTAAGTAGTACACTGCCTTCTTAGCACCAAATTCATCAGCTTATGCTAACATGGCCCCTATTGAAGTGTCTTCTATTGTCAAGTATAAAATTAAAGGTTTCCCCGGCTTCAGTGTGCATAAAACCAGAGGACTTGACAAATATTCCTTGATTTTATCAAAGGCTATTTGGCACTGATCATTCCATTTGATTGGCTAATCCTTCCTTAGAAGCTTGAAGATTGATTCACAAACAATAGATAGCTTCGATATAAACCTGCCGATATATTGTATTTTTCCTAGAAAACTTCTTACTTGCTTTTCAGTCTTAGGCGGCTCCATTCCCTAAATAGCTTTGATCTTGCTTGGATCAATCTCTATTCCATTTGGCCCCACGATAAACCCCAGCACTTTTCCTAAAGTCACCCCAAACTCGCACTTCTTCGAATTTAACCGTAGCTTATACTTGATGACTCTATTAAAGAACTTACTCAAAGCCTCTAAATGCTCTTCTGGCATGTTTGTCATGACAATCATGTCATCGATGTACACGTCCAACTCTTTATAAATCATGTCATGAAACAAAGTGGTTGTCATGCTCTGGTAGGTTGCCCCAGCATTCTTTAGATTAAAAGGCATTACTCTATAATAGAAAGTGCCAAATTCAGTGATGAAAGTCATCATGGCTTTGTCCTATGTTGCCATGAGAATTTGATTGTGTCCGGAGAAACCATCCATGATCGAGTAACATCCCATCATTGCCGCAATATCTATCAAGATCTCAATGTGTGGGAGAGGAAAATCATCCTCTGGCAATGCTTTGTTCAAATCTCGGTAATCTATGCACATCCTGACTCTTCTGTCTTCTTTAGAACTGGGACTATATTCACTAACCAATCAGGATAATGGACTACTTCTAAAAACCCTGCATCAATCTTCTTAGTTACTTCTTGTTTGTTCTTCTCAGCCCATTTTGGTCGTAGCCTTCTTCTCTTATGGTTCACTGGCCAGGACTCAGGGTTTAAAGGAATCGTATGTTCTACTATAAACCTGTCGATTCCAGGCATGTCTTCATACCTCCATGCAAAAATTACAATCTTGTCTTTAAGTAGATTTTAAAATTCTATGATTAATTCTGATGACAGGTTTGGTCCGATTAATAAATTTCTAGGATTTTCTTTTGTGTTTATATTAAATTCAAGCATGCATGATGAATTGATGTCAAATATGCGCATATGCTTATCTACTTGATGAATGAAACTATCAAGAAAAACATCAAACAATTAAGAAAAATTGAAGTTTATTTCATTTAAAATCATGGAAAGTTCATCACAATCAAAGTCATTATTAACAAAAACAGAAACACTGGTAAGGGCTTCAATTTCTTGAAAACTCTCTTCAATGCAAGCCCAAATTGCTTTCAGGACCTGATCCGTGTGGTCTTTTTCTTCCTTCTCACGAGCTACTTTTTCTTTCTCTATCTCTTCTTGAGTTACTTCTTCTTACTCGTGCTCTCCCTTGTTTTCCTCCTCTACTGTCTCAGCTTTTAACCTTTTAACCCCCTTTTGCTCAGTCATCTTCAAGTCCTCACTCTTCGACCCATCCTTTGGTTCTTCCCATTATGCTCAAAAGGTTCTATTAATAGACATGGAGAGGAATGCTCACTCGAATGGATGAAATGTCCATCCATGTCTAGCCAACCAAATGTCTTCGATGGCTTGCTCTCGACTTTGTATCCCAGGCCCATTCATTTCCTTTGAGTGTGAATCTTTAGGAGTTCAGTGATTCCCTGTTGATCCTTCCCCAATCCTTTTCCTTCTTCAAAATTCATCTTCTTCATGATATTGCACACGTCGGCCCCCATATCAGAACTCAAAATAGCAATTTGAAAATCGGTCCAAGTGAGTAAAACCTGTTTATCTACATTAAGCGTTGCCATGCTTCTCTCATTGACAGCAGATATGGTGATAATTTTCCCATTGAATGGGAATTTTATCTCCTTATGCAAAGTAGATGGTACACCTCCCAATGAACATGCCACGGATGCCCCAATAATAAGGCAAATGTCAGTGGGATGTCAATCACTATGAATTCAATTTCCTTTTCAATAGGGCCCACTTTCACCACATTTTGAAAGTTCCTTCCTCTTCTCTTCTCAAGTCATCATAAGCCCTAATGACGATAGCAAAAGTTTCCAAATCGGGCACATCCAGCTTAAACTTAGAAAGGAGCTTTAATGGATATACATTTAAAGCTAAACAGTCATCAATCATCACATTTCTAGTGGCTCTACCCCTTACCTCAGCCTTGATGAACAAAGCTTTTATGTGATTTCTTCCTTCAGGGGGAAGCTCATCATCAGAAAAAGTTATCAACAGAGGATTAGGTTGGACTGATCCCACAAATTCAACTGTTGATATAGATGGCAGAACAAAGACTTCCACCGTCGCTTTCAATAAGGCCTCCCTATGTGCCTTTGACGAAATTAATAACACATGCTTACACTCGCTTATGTTATCTTTATTTAATCAGTGTATTGTCTTCAGCTTCTCCCATTGGCGTGCTGGAAGAACTTGCTTTCTCTTTTCCTTTTTCCTCGAAAGGCTTAACTGGATTAGACTGAAAAATTCGACCATTATGGGTCACATGGCTCATCACATCCGCTTCTTTTTCATCCTTGCTACTCCAAACATCTAGAATAACATACTCCGCTACCACCATATCTTCACTATCTGTCCAGATCGACCCACTTCTCACTGTCAGCTCATCATCACTATCCAAAATGTCTAGTGCCATGACCTAGATCTGCTCCAACAACTTTTTCTCCTCAGTTTCATTTTCCACTTCCTCTAATTTAGACAATATCTGCTCCAGGGTCGTCCCTGACTCAACCATACATAGATTCTTTGGTGGGGACACCTTGTTGAAGTTTGGAAGTGGGCTGGTCCACATGCTGGGCCTTAACTTCTCAGGGTCGGTGATCTTGCGGCTATCGAACAAGTCTTGGATCTCATGTCTCAATCGATAGCAAACATCAGTATTATGATCCTTGTTTTGGTGGAAGTGAGAAAAGACATTATGGTTGAAGCGTCTTGGTAAAAGATTAGGAAGAGGCTTTGGCGTGAGCAGTTTTAATAGTCTTGCTACTTTTACTTTCTCAAACACTCGGGATAAAGGGCTGCCGAAGTTGGAAAACTGTCCACATGGCACATTAGTAGCTTTTAAGTCTAGAGCGGCAGTAGTGGTGCTCTTGATGATATTCGGGGTTTTGCTGGACTGAGCCGACCCTTGAAATCCTAATTTGGTAAAATTCCCAAAACAACTTCCATACTATTTGTCTTCTCTAATCTTATCTTCAATGGTCATTCCTACCTCATAGACTTGAGAAAATTTAGTCAACGGTATGTAATATAACTTTTCAGATAACACTGGCAATGTCCCCTTAATAAAGATCTTGATTTACTTCTTAGTGTCGGGCCTGCTTCTCATCTGAGTTACCTTTGCCCTCCATCTGGTCATATAGCCGGTAAACGACTCTTTAGGTTTTTGCATGATCGCCTCTAAGTCCCTCAAATTGACACTCATCTGGAGGTTGTAAGCATACTCCTTGAGGAATATGTTAGTTCACCCCAATCTCTCTTGAATTTCTTATCCAGGTTGTATTACCAAGTTTGGGTAGATCCTATCAGAGACATTAGGAAAATAAAATTTCCCTTGACAGCAATCCTGCCAATTCCATGATCGATTTGTATTGCATAAGATGCACCTTCGGATCACCACTCCTATCATATTTTGCCACTTTTGGCATCTTATAGGTGATCGGGATTTTCGGTTGCAACCCTAGTTCTTCATCATTATCTTCATCGATGTCCACGTATTGCTCCATGCCTTCAGACTTCATGAATAGATGGAGTTTTTCCATATTTTTTTTGAACTTATCTATTTTTTTTACACTATTGGCTCAACATCAATCTTCTTCAATGGTGCCTTTTTGAAGTATTCTTCATCCTACCACATATCGTCTATAAATTTTTTTTTGCCAATTCCTCATTAATCCCTTGTCCTTCTTTCAACACTAATTTCTCCTTGCCTTTTTTGGCCTTAATGATCTTCTTAAGGTTGGCTACCATCATTTTTTCAAACATTTTTTCAATATCAGCCAATGAAAATCTCTCAACCATTTTTTCAGCAACAGTAACTGGCAAATTCATCTGTATTGGAGATTATTCAACTTTAGGAGTAGAGCTCGCTGGTTTTGCAGGCACAGACTGAGGGGGTTGAAGGTTCTTCAATTCTGACTAGACGATATTCTGCCCTTAACCAGCTACCCTCTTTAAGCGATTTCTTGCTTTTCGGCACTATCTTGTATGCAAAAAGTGAATATTAAAAACATGATATGATGCATGTATAAATAAATGTGAATAAATGGAAGGTCTTACGAAAATATATCACATAATCACAACATCATGAAATGCGACTATTATTATAGTTTACTAAGGCTCGAATTGGATCAATCAAATCTTGAATCTGCGAAAATTCTTTGAAACTTGCTAAAGTATAGAACAGGTTTTGTTTATTGCCAAATACTTCATACATTTTAATCCCTCTCTTTTTGCCTCAGTACATGATTTGAGCAAGGATTTTTTTTTATTATATTTTTATATATTTTACATATATATATATATATATATATATATATATATATATATATATATATATATATATATATATATATATTTGTATTTGGTTAATAAATGAACTTTATAATTAATACGCAGAAGTATCTTATATTACAGAACTTAAACACAGCCTAAAAACTCTGATACATTCTTGCTTCTTCTAAAGAAAAATAGTCGATTTCAATAAGGCGATTGGCATATTCACGTATCCGTGCGAAGCATTCCTCAATGCTATGGAAGAGGGTCAGAGCCTCGATTTGAGCATTCTGAATTTCTTGCAGGAGCCCATGAATCTCTAACATTTTATCCTTCTGCATTAGGCTTAGGCCCAATGGTGCCTCTGTTTCAGAATTTTGGTCTTTAGGCTAATAACTCCTTTTGGGAATGGTTTTTTAACCTTGTCTTACTCTAAACATTTTTTATAGTTTTTCGCCCTTCTATGGTCCGATCATTTCAATCGATCCATAGTGAACTACACCTAAGTGATGTAGTAAATTGGTTAGATGATGTATAAACATAACACCACCATAGCAGTTAAATACAAACAAAGGAGAATGGGAGTAAAAAGTGCATGACCTCCACCCTTACAGCTCCCACACACGGTGCATGGTTTAATCTTTATCTATTCCTAGGACATTTGTGTTAGGCCCACAAACCAACATTAGATTTTGGACTTGACGTCTCTCATATTTATTTGATGATGTAGCAAATAGATATTATTACTATATATCCTAAGAGGAAAGAACTATGGTCCACTACATGAGCTTAAGTCGGGTATGTAGAGTCATGTGTTCCATAAGTGAGAGTTGGTTGTTTCCTCCTATTTACTTTGGGTCTAAGTAAAAGGTGATAATAGATTGTGCTAACTCTTTTGATATACCAAATGGTAGTTGATTTATGGTTGGTGTTTGTTATTGGTGGATCTCAACAGTCAAGTAGAGTGAAGAGACCACATCCTCCAATTCACCGAAGGGTGTTGGGTAGAAATGAGGATTGAGAAGAGATCATGCATGAATGACAATTTATATGTACATAAAATTTAAACACAATTAATAAATATGAATATTTGGACAATTAATGGAGTTAACTCTCTAAAAATCCCTAGCGGAGTCGCTAGGCAGATGATGATGTGGCTTTCACACAGCATCTCATGGCTTCCTCGAGAGTGACTCAAGTAAATCGAATTAAACGAGCTTGGTTCATTTTAATTCATAAAAATTATCTTATCCAATTTCATTTTAATCCTCAAAAAATGGTGTCCTTACTTTGGTAAGGTTTTGAAAATGTTAGAGTCGCCACCCTATTTTACTAAATTAGGAAAAATTCTCGAATTAATTAATTCATTGGAACTAATTAAGTCGATTTTAAGGAGTCCAAGAGTTGGGTACAAAAATGGGAAGGTGTTAGACACCCATTTTGCGGGGTCTAAACCAACCTCCTAGTTGTCCATATATTCATTCATTCATTAATTGCGGTATTAATCTAAATTGAGATGTAAAATATTATTTATGCAATTTTTGAAAACATGTCAAACATAGGGAGGAGAAAAAAATTACAACCCTCCTAAAATGCATTCTACCCATTTATCCAATTACATATTCCCATTTCCCATTTAATCATTACAAATCAATAAAAAGAAAATTATTACAAACCCATTTAATAATAAATAACAAACTATATTCATAAAAATCAAAAAATTAAATGAGCAAAATAACAATTATATCACAGTTAAACATTGAAACCACATGATTTATCAAAATCTTAATTAAAAATCATCAAAACGTAAATGTTAGTCCAATAAATAATAAATAGTCTAAAATAAATAATAAATAATAAAAATTGAAACTGATAAAATATAAATAATTGACAGAAACATAAAATTCGACAGAAATTAAATAAACAATATATAATCATAATAATATGAAGAACAAAGATTAAATGTGCATAAAATAAATGCTAGAAAACAAAATATAACGATTTTAATGTTATTTCAAGTTCATGATCACAATGTTTATCTTATTAGATGAACAAAATTCACAAATCCTTTTAAGAAACAAGATTAAAATCATTAACGTACTCATCCAGATCAAACATGGATTTTCGACCCTTAGGCCTTAACTCACTTTGATCTCAGAATCTAGGCACGATTTGATGTTTTTATGTTGTTTCTCTTTTGGAACTTATAGACTAACACCATTAGGAGTGAATCAAGTCCCCTTTCAAGTTAAATGAAGCCTATAATCACTAGAAGATCGAAGATAGAAGTGGAAAGACAGCAATCTGGAGATTTCTGGGTGCCTTAAAGAAAGGTGCCCAGACACCCCACGAAGGTGTGCGCCTTGGTCGTGGGTCTGGGCGCCTTCCTTGAAGGTTGGGCGCCTTAGTTGCCCAGAAATGCATAGATTATTGTAAAACTCAGTTTTTATGTGTTTCTCTCATAAAAACTCAATTTCTTAGGATTATAAAATAGAAAATGAAGTGAAAATCAAAAGAGAATGAAGTTTAGACTCTCAGTTACCTTGTTTCGGTGGAAAATTGATGATTTGCTTAAAGATTGATGAAGAACACCTCAAGAAAACTTTATCTTTGAAGATGATCCAAGTTTGTATGTTTGATTCACTTCTGGAAGTGTTTCTAGTCCCAAAACACACTGATTATGGGTTGATAACACTCTCTCACTCACAAACTAGCAAAAATCCTAAGATTTTTATGAAGAAATTGAGTTTAGATTGTGTTTTTGATATGATTTTTGTGTTTAATTTGTTGTTTTTGTTTTTGTTCTTAGTTTTCTCTCAATTCACAATTGATCAACCAAAAAAATGTCAACCCCTAACCCTAAGCCTTAGAGTAGTATTTATAGGAAATAATGAAAATAACACTATTCACTGCCCATGTGGCATGTGGGCCCCATTGATAGGTCCTATTGTGGGCCCCAACAATTCGGTCTTTGATTTTTCACAAAATCATTTCAAATGATACATGCATCGACAAAAGTCATGAAAATTTATCCCGTATGCACCCAGGATATGTTTAAGGATCCTATTTCGGCATAAACCCTGAAAATGTTAAAACAATCCGATGGATCTGATTTCTTACCCTAGGATTATTAGTTTAAGAATCGAATCAATCGGACATTTCGAACTCATTCTGCCATGACAAATGTCATCACCACTAATAGTCTCTTAAGGATCACTGATGGGCCCCACGAGTGGATCCCACTAGGGTCACTGTGGACCCCACTAATGAACCGCCCTGATTTTCATAAAATTAGTCCGAGTGATGTATAGAATGTCGTAAGACATGAAGGCACATCTCGGGCGAACCCGAGATGCACTTATGGGTCCCATTTTGCCAAAAATGTGAAAAAGGTGTTAAGGGTTGCACTTCCTAAACTTGGATCATTGCTTTGAGATCAAGTTTACTGGGTGCTTCAACCTCTTTTTTAACGATACAAATTATCATCACCGAGTCTATTTTTGGGGAAAAAATTAAACATCTACAATTACCCATTAAAAAAAATTGAACTTAGCAAAATCACTTATCTTAGCAAGGCAATTTTTGAAAATTACTATAATGAGATTTGTGTCTCATTTACTCACATCCTTAATTATAGTCATGATTTAATAGTGTTTCTTTCTTGTCCAATTATATAAATACCTAATTTGAGCCTCCTTTTATTTATTCAGAAAAAGATTTATATTTCAAGAATAGATGATATTACAGTCAATGTCAAATTATTAAATACAAATGGTAAGTTTATTTCTAAATCAATGCACATAAAAAACAACTAAAAGTTCAAACAAAAGTGGTAAGTTTATTCCTCCGGCCTACATTTCCATTCAAATAAAAATGTTTTTTTTAATTTCCTGTTTCATAAAACTGAATTTCTAAATAAACTATAATGATTTGTTTTTATACTTTATTTAATCTTACTCATTGTATTCTAACTGTTTCTTTGCAGCTATTATTAAAAATTACAAAATCTTTTAGTTCTATTATTTATCCACATATGGAAAATTTTTTTTGGAAAATATTTTTGATGCAGTATAACAAATGTTATGTCTAGACTACAAGGTGATGCTTCTTGAATTAGTGTTCCTTATATACTTGGAAGGTGAGTTTAAATTTAGCAACTTCATTCAATATGTATGATGCCTTTCGTATTCTCATTATTATTTTATTCTTATGTCATGGATATAAATTCACATTAAACTATGGCGAAAAATTGATAGAAAATGTTAATTCTTCAAAGAACGTGCTCGTTAAAACCTTACTAAAAAAATTACACGAAAAAAATTTAGTGAAGGAAAAAGAATAAATAGTTCCTTTTTGAAAAAAATACGCAAAGAAATATTGTCTCATTAAAAACCTTTACTAGGAAAATCCATTGGTAAAAAACCTTGGTTAAAGGGAAAAAGAGTGAAGTGCATATTTGCTCCCCCATATAAAGATATTACTTGAGATCTTTGAGTCTGCGCATTTCGATTTTGTGTACCAACTTTTCAAAACTCAAAGTAGGAAGTGCTTTAGTAAACAAATTAGTAAGGTTGTCGCTCGATTGAATTGTTGAACATTGATATCACCATTCTTTTGAAGGTCATAAGTGAAGAAAATTTTGGTGAAATATGTTTTATCCTATCTCCTTTAATGTACCCTTCCTTTAATTGATATATGCATGTAGCATTATCTTCATACAATATTGTGGGTACTTCTTTTTGAAAAGATAAACCACTTGTACTTCGAATATATTGAATTATGGACCTCAACCAAACACATTCTCAACTTGCTTCATGGATCGCCAAAATTTCTGCATGGTTAGAAGAAGTAGCCACTATAGTTTGCTTTGTGGAACACCATGAAATAGTTATACCTCCACATGTGAATAAGTATCCTATCTAAGATCTACCATTGTGTGGATCTGATAAATAACCTGCATCTGCATATCCAATTAAATCTGGTTTTGATATATTAGAATAATATAAACCCATATCCATTGTACTTTGAAGATATCGAAATATATGCTTAACTCCATTCCAATATCTTTGTGTTGGAGAAGAACTATATCTTGCTAATAAATTTACAGCAAATGCTATATCAGGTCAAGTATAACTAGCAAGATACATTAGTGCCCCTATTGCACTAAGATAAGGTACTTTAGGACCAAGAAATTCTTCATCATTATCTCAAGGCTAGAAAGGGTCCTTTTCACATCAAGTGTCCTCACAACCATTAGTGTACTTAATGGATATGCTTCATCCATATAAAACAGTTTTAAGACCTTGGCTATGTATGTGGATTGATGAATGAAAATTCCATTTGGAAAATGCTCAATTTGTAAACGGAGACAAAAATTTGTTTTTCCAAAGTCTTTCATCTCAAATTCTTTTTTTAAATAATGCACAGTTTTGGAAAGCCCTTTAGGAATTCCAATAATATTTAAATCATCAACATAAATAGCAATAATGGCAAATCCAAATCAAAATTTCCTTATAAAAATGCATGGGCAGCTAACATCATTTTGGTAGCCTTCTTTCAACAAACATTCACTAAGGCGATTGTATCACATGCGTCCAGATTGCTTAGTCCATATAGAGCTCTATATAACTTAATTGAATAACTTTTTCGAGAATTTAATTTTTGTGCTTCAGACAATTGAAGCCCTTTGAGAATTTTCATGCATATATCTTTATCAAGTGAGCCATATAAATAGGCAGTCACTACATCAATCAAAAGCATTTTAACTTTTTCATGAATTGATAGACTAATCAAATATCGAAGCATAATTGCATCCACCACAAGAGAATAAATATTCTCATAGTCAATGACAGGTCTTTGCAAAAACCTTGTGCAACAAGTCTTGCTTTGTACCTCACAATTCAATTACTCATTTCGTTTTTGCACAAATACCCATTTGTATCCCACTGGCATACATCTATTGGTACTAGGACTACTGGTCCAAAACCTTTACGCTTTTCGAGCGACTTTAATTCTGTCTCAATCGCATCTTTCCATTTGAGCCAATCATCTCTTTTTCTACATTCTTCCATAGACATAGGTTCAAGATCCTCATCATCTTTCACAATATCAAGCGTTACATTATGTGCAAAAATTTCATCAAATTTTATCTTATATCGGTTCAACCTTTGTCTAGACATGACATAATTTATTGAGATCTCATCATTTTCAATGATTTCAAGTACCCGAGTTTCTTTTGAAAACTTATTACTCATGTCAAGAACTTCTTCTATAATTTGCTCTTCTAAAGCTTGGCCATCTTGAATATTAGCTCCTTTTCTTTTTCTAGGATTTTTATCCTTGGAACTGATTGGTCTACCATGTTTCAGGCATGCCTTAGACTCATTTGCACAGGTAGTTTGTCCTTCAAGGACTTTAATTCTAATAGGAGCATCTGCAATTAGTACATAAGATTTAGTTACTCTCTTTGGATCAGTAAATGTGTTTGGCAGTTGGTTTGCAACCTTTTGCAAATGAATTATCTTTTGTACTTTCATTTCACACTGCCTTGTGCAAGGATCTTGATATGATAATGATAATTCTTTCCAACTAATTTATTTTTCTAGCTGCTTATTTTATCCCTCTAATGTTGGAAAAACTAAATCATCAAAATGACAATCGGCAAACCTAGCTGTAAATAAATCTCCAGTTAAAGGCTCTAAATATTTAATTATAAATGGATATTCATAACCAACATATATTCTCAATCTCCTTTGAGGACCTATCTTTGTGCATTGTGGTAGAGCAATTGGTACATATACCATACACCCAAAAATTTTTAGATGGAAAATATTTGGTTCTTGATCAAAAACCAATTATAAAGGAGAGTATTTATGATAATTTGTTAGTCTGATGCGAATAAGTGATGCCGCATGTAAAATAGCATGTCCCCAAATAGAAATAGGGCGTTGTGTTCTCATAATTAATGGCCTTCCAATTAATTACAATCGTTTAATAAATGATTTTGCCATATTATTTTGTGTGTGAACATGAGCAACAGGATGTTCAACCAATATTCCATTTGCCATGTAATAATCATTAAAAGCTTGAGATGTAAATTCAACGGCATTATCAAGACGAATTGTCTTAATAGCATAATTTGGAAACTGTGCTCTTAATCGTACTATTTGAGCAAGTAATCTCGCAAACACCAAGTTTCGAGTTGATAATAAACATACATGTGACCATCTTATAGATGCATCTATCAAAACCATAAAATATCTAAATGGTCCACATAGTGGATGAATCGGTCCATAAATATCCCCCCTATATACGTTTCAAAAATGCAATTGATTCAACTTCAACTTTGCTTGGCGAAGGCCTAGTAATCAATTTGCCTTGAGAACAAGCAGAGCATGAAAATTCATTAGTTTGAAGAATCTTCTGGTTCTTCAATGAATGCCCACATGAGGACTCAAGAATTTTTCAGATCATTATTGATCCAGGATGGCCCAACCGATCATGCCAAACTTTTGGTATACAACCATATTAATTTCAATTGTGCGAATATGCATATAATACAAACCAGAGGATAAAGAAGGCAATTCCTCTAACACGCATTTTTTTATTAAATACAATATTTATAATATAAAGATATTCTATATTATCCACATCTTTTGTCTCAATGTAATACCCATTCAAGCGAATATCTTTGAAGCTCAACAAATTTCTATGAGACTGAGGGGAGAATAATGCATCATTGATAATAAAATGTGTCCCCTTAAGTAGTAATATATTTACTCTTCTAGAGCCCTTAATTATTCTTTAACTACCAGATATTGTATTGACACAAGCCTCACCCATTATTAAAAGGGAAAAATACCTTCTATCTTTAAGTATGGTGTGCGTCGTTGCACAATCAGCAATATATAATTCTGCATCCTTTTTATTGAATCCAAATAAGAATTGAGTTGCATCCATAATTTCTTCACAAAAATAATATATTGCAAGAAATAAAATAAAAGTAATAATAAATATAAATAAATATAAATAATAATAATAATCAATTACGAATATAATTGAATCAAATCAAATATAAATAAATTTAAATGTTTATCTCAAAAGAATTAGACATTAATTTAGAATTACATCAATTAAAATTAAAAATGTCTATTACTATGACATCTAAATAATAAAAATAATAAATAAATAACTCAAATTATTTTAAGGCATTCACATTGTCATCACCAATTAAATGGTTAATTCTCCCATCAGGTTTCTTAAAGAAATCAGCAATATCAAGATGAGTAACATCAATAGCACCATCTTCTAAATCATCATAATGTGGGTAAAATGTGTCTCTATATTTTTCTTCCCCTTTTTAAAGAAGCTTGGTAGAGTTCAACAAAATATTTTGGTGTGCGACAAGCACATGCCCAATGGCCACTCACACCACATCGATGACATATATTTTCTGAATTCAGATTTGATCTATTATTCATATTTGCTTATCTTTTATCATTATTTCTCCACTTCTTGTGGTGGGATACATTTTTTTTATTTTTATCTTTATGAACATCACAATTAGTACGAATATTATTGCGACCAGGATTCTGCCCATGTTCTCGATAATGAATATATTATCTTCTTTATTCACGCCCACGCCCATTTGTTGCATTCACTTCAAGGAATGCTTCATGTCTAGTTAGACAGGTTTCACTATCCCTTTGCACATTATTATATGTGGTTCCATTCACTTCAGGAAATGGAGTAAATCTAGTTGGACGAGCTTCATGATTTTTCATTAAGAGCTCATTATTTTGCTCAACAACAAGAAGACATGAAATTAATTCAGAATATTTCTTAAAGCCTTTTTCTTGATCTGCTGTTGCAGGAGCACATTCGAGGCATGAAAAGTAGAAAAAGTCTTCTCTAATAAATCATAATCAATAATTTTTTTCTCCACTTAATTTTAGTTGAGAACTAATTCGAAAAATGCAGAATTATAGTCACTTACAATTTTAAAATTTTGTAATCATAAATGCATCCATTCATAACGAGCTTTTGGAAGAATCACATTCTTTTGGTGATCATACCTTTCTTTCAAGTTGTTCCAAAGAATAAGTGGATCTTTAACTGTGAAATATTCAATTTTCAATCCTTCATGAAGATGGTGTCGAAGGAAAATCATCATTTTAGCGCGATTTTGATTTGATTCTTGATTTCCTTCTTTAATGGTGTCTCCAAGACCTATAACATCTAAATGTATCTCAGCATCCAATATCCATGATAAATAGTTCTTGCCCATGATATCAAGGGCCTCAAACTCAAGTTTTGTAAGATTTGACACTATGGGAGAAAACTATAACAATAAATAATTATATTAGATAATTCTATTATAACAATAAAATAATTATATTAGATAATTCTATTATAGAATAATTTAATCAAATAAAATACCATATACTTATATATATTTTATAATTATAATGAACATTGAATCTAGATCTCAAACATATATAATAAGAAAATATATTAAAATGTTTGTTTGTTTATTTGTTATGGAAATAAATACTTATTAAATTCACAAAGTTGTTTGTCGTATATTAACATAAATAAATTCAAAGATCAACAATATATTTGAACAATAATATACAAATCGATAATATATTAACATCAAATCGAAAATTAATAATAATAAATATATAATAATAAAATTCTAAAAAGAGATGTTAAGGCATACCTTTTATGTGTAAAATTGAAATACTTAATTCTTATTTGGTTATCGCAAATCTCAAGGTAGAATGAAATCATGCTGATAACATACTATAAAATAATAGACAAATTAGAGAGAGAATAAAGAGAAGGAATAGAGAGCAAAAGATAAGAGTAAGTCTTCATTGATGAGAAGCCACACATATATATAAGGTACATGGGTGATACATAATTAGGGAAATATACTTCTACATTAAATAGACTTGTAGACTAATAGTGAATAAGACTTCTAGCTTACACGAGACATCTATTAATTTCATAATATTAAAATAATATTTTTTACATGTGCCCATATATACATGCTTTCACTACTTATAAAGTTCGATTTTAGATGAAAAATTTATGGTTAATCGAATCGAACCAAAAATCAAAACGCTGCATTTTAATTTACACAGCTAAAAACCTAAATTAAACCTTGCAATTTTTTTATTTTCCTTTTCTTTTCTCAATTTCTCTGGACTCTATCAGTCTCTCCTCCTTGCGAAGTCGCCACACAATTTTGCACCGTACCAAAGCTCTTTATTCTCTATTCTCAATTCTCATCACCAATCAAGTCAGTTTTTTTTTTTTTTACTTTATTTTCCTTGCTAGATGTTCCTTTCATATGGATATGTTTGTTTTTTTAGTTTTGTTTTGATGAGGAAGTACCATGATTTATATACACTAGTGCATTTCAACAAACACTTGGTAGACAGCTTGTATAAGATTTCTACTATAACACCTTTCGGCACATTATCAAACATTTTTTTTTCCTGAAGGATTTTTGGCTCTCGCAAGTCGCAAAACACTTGGTGGATTAGGATTTGTGTTTTTGTTTGCTTGTTCTTCTAGATGAATTAGGATTTGTGTTTTTATTTGCTTGTTGTTGGACTATGATGCCCCAAACTCAAAGTTCCTTTTAAATGGGTCTGTGTCTCTATTTTTTGTGATAATTTCAACTTTAACTGGTAGCAGTAGCACATTCAATTCTCTTTTATTGCTGTAGAATAGTATAATATTTATTTAGTCCGTATTTTGATTTATTTTTTATTTTAGTCAAGTAAAAATTCCATTTGACCTGTCTACATTTTTTATTAATTGTTTTGATCATATTAAAATATAATAATGCAAGCACACTAGTTAGAAATATATAAACAAACAATCTTGATCAAGGAAAAGCATAATTATGCAAAAATAATTGCACCAAAAATCGTAATATAGTTATTTGAAAAGTTTTTATTTTAGATTTTTTTCTAATATACTTAAATTTATGTTGTATTTAAACTCAACATCACTCTTATTTAAAAAACATTACTCTTATTAAAATTAAGTATAACAAAATTATTCCTTTTAAACATTTTTTCCTATATATTACTCTTATTAAAATTAAGTATAATATTTTTGTGGTAAGGTGATTGATATCATATGAGTTCATATACTCCTTCTGAGGAACTCATGAGTTCATCCAACCCCAACTCAACTCAAAGTGAAGCTAAAATTGTGTCAAAGAATTTAAGAAAGCCAACAAAGCCAAGGTCTATTGTTTGGAATCACTTCACAACGTACTTTAGTGAGGGAGACAAGAAAAATGGAAGTGTAATTATTATAGTAAAGAATTACACTATAATACAAAAAGAATGACACATCTACACTTAGGAATCACATGAATTCTTATGAGCATCATCCACATGCAAGACACAAGACAAACACAATTATCCTTACAACATATGTCAAGTTCTAATGAGAGAAATGTAGGCACACTTAGTACTTGGAAGTATGATGAAAATGCAATTAGGGAGGCTCTTGCATTTATGGTTATTGTCGATGAATTACCTTTTAAGTTTGTTGAAGGCAAGGGTTTTAAGCAATTTATGAAAGTTGTATGCCCTAGGTTTAGAATTCCATCTCATTGGATAGTTTCTCGAGATTGTTATCCATTATATTTGAATGAGAGGTCTAGATTGAAAGATTTTTTTAGAAAGAATTGTCAATGGGTTTGCTTAACTATGGATACTTGGATTTCATGCCAAAGAATTAACTATATGTGTATCATGGCGCATTATATTGATAATGATTGGAATTTGAACAAAAAAATTATTAATTTTTATACAATTTCAAGTCATAAAGGTGAGGCAATTGGTAGGGCAATTGAAACTTGTTTGCTTGAATGGGGATTGGATAAAATTTTTATTATTACTGTTAACAATGCTAGTTCAAATGATGTTGCTTTTTTTATTTAAAAAAAATTTATTAAATGAAATGTTGGTGTGTATAATTATGATTATCTTCATATGAGATGTATGGCTCATATTGTGAATTTGGTTGTAATGGATGGATTAAAAGAAATGAATGAGTCAATGATGAGGGTAAGGAATGCAGTGAGATATATTCAAAGTTCTCCAGCTAGATTGAAAAAATTTAAAGAGTGTCTTGAATATGAAAAAATTGAATTTCAAGTCATCTTTATGTTTGGATGTGCCTACCAGATGGAATTCTACATATTTAATGTTGAAAACAGCAGAAAAATATAAGAGATCATATGAGAGATATGAGTCACTGGAACCAATATTTAGGATTGAGTTAGATGAAAAGATTCTCGATCACTTGGATTGGGAAGAAGTTAGAAAAATGATTGATATGTTGTCTCATTTCTATGAGCTTACTTTCTGTATATCTGGTTCAAGGTATGTCACATCCAACTTATTTTTTAGTGAGATTAGTGATTTGTGTTTTATTTTAACTGAATGAAAAAATAGTTTACAAAAAAATGTGAAGTCTATGGGTGATACAATGAGGGCCCAATTTGATAAATATTGGGGTAATATAACCAAAATGAATAAACTTATCTATGTAGCAATTGTTCTTGACCCTCGTGATAAATTTGAGTACATAGAGTATGCATTTGAGAATATGTATGACAAGGAAAAGGGTGAAAGTTTATTTATAAGTGTGAAAGTTTATTTATAAGTGTGAAAGTTTATTTATAAGTGTGAAAAACTCCGTGAGAGAATTATTCAATGAGTACAAAAATATGTATCAACTTGAGCGTGACCAGTCTACTGACAGTGGTGGATCTCAAGTAAGTACTGGTAGCATTGATCTTGGTATGATAAGTGCAAAGCCAAAATATTTTTGAAGCAACACTATAAAAAGCAAAAACTTTTAGATTCTAGTGGTAGAGAAGTAAGAACTGAGTTAGATATGTATCTTATTGAAGCAATTCAAGATGACAAACAAGGTTTTGATATCTCAAAATGGTGGAA
This sequence comes from Jatropha multifida, assembly GCA_948099535.1. Classification (NCBI taxonomy): domain Eukaryota; kingdom Viridiplantae; phylum Streptophyta; class Magnoliopsida; order Malpighiales; family Euphorbiaceae; genus Jatropha; species Jatropha multifida. The sequence goes on from CANUEX010017866.1 coordinate 37,967, forward strand.
GATTAATTGTGAGAGATTTCCCATCCTAGGAAGAATGGCTAGAGATATATTGGCAGTTCCTGTATCGATAGTGGCTTCAGAGAGTGCTTTCAGCACCGGAGGAAGAGTGCTTGACTCATTTAGGAGTTCTTCGACTCCTAAAATAGTGGAGGGATTGATATGTGCTCAAGATTGGCTTCGATCATCTTACATAAATATTGAAGAAGATATAGAAGAACTTGAAAAACTTGAAAATGGTACGCCATAAGATTAAAATATCATTGTTTGTTTTATCTTATTTAATATTTTAATTTGATCACATGTGTTGATAATTGTTTGGTTTTAATTTTCAGCTCTACCTTCAATTGGAATCAAAATTGGTGCTACAATATTCAATGCTACTAGTTGAATTTTTTAGGATTATGGACATGTGCCTACTGTATGGAATTTGATGATGAAGTTTGGAGTTATTATTTACTTGTTGTTTTATTGTGTGAACTTGGTTGCTTATTAATTTCTTGTCTTTTCTATACTTCAATTATTAACTTGTTTAATTTGTTGATTTTGAATTATTAATTTGTTATTGTTTGTCAAATGCTTATGGACTGAATATTAATTTATTATTGTAGTTTGTGGATTTTAGATTAAAGCAATAATTGAAATTATTTTATTAGAAAATTTGTAGCTTGTAAAATGGATACGGAATTATACTTTTTTGTCCATATTTAAAATTAAAATGAGTCAAAAAAATTAATTTGGATATTCAGTAACCGAACCGAAAATTGCGGTTCGGTTCTGTTCGGTTACCAAATAATTTTTTTTGGATTGAATAGTTTACAAGAAATAATTTCGATTTTTGGTTTATTATTTCGGTTCGGTTCGGTTCGATTTTCGAACCATCCAAATGCTCACCCCTAGTCGCTGCAAAAACAATTCCCCGAGACATCGTACGGACCCCAAAACTAGTTAATGAACTATACCAAGTTGGATTATCTATATTAGAGACTTTTTTTTAAAGGAATCTGCGTTAGAAATTTATACTTATTCTAAATAATAATGTTATGGATAATTCTAATTATTTACTATTTACTCATATTAAGCATTTATTTTTAGTCTAATTAATGATATTAAAAATTTATATTTAATCAAATCACTTACTTATTGATTTATATTTTATTTAATTTGCTTATATTGTATCATAATTAAGTTATATCTATTAAAACTAATACCAAAATTAAGGCTTCAACTATTAATTTATTAAGAAGAATTATACGGTTGATTCATTACCAACTTGTACGTAATCTATTAATTATGCACTATTCTTTTTTCTTTCTTTTTTTTTTGTGTAAAAACAGAGAAAAAAACAACATAGTTATACAATGTAAAATATCAAAAGATTATATTTGACTCCCTAAAACCTTAAAAGTTTCACTTCTCCTCCCTAAAAGTTTAATTTATCACACCGTACAATCAAATCTTTGATACCCAAAAAGAAAGCCCAAAGTTCAGCATCGGCCACCGAACCCAAACCAAAATGAGAAAAAAATCCCTTAATCCAAATTAACTGAATGAACGATACACTTGTATTAAGGACTTATATTTACTCAAATGACTTAAATATCAATTTCTATCAATTTAATTACTTATATTTGGACTTATATGTATATCCTTTTTGCAACTTCTCAATATAAAATGCCTCTACTTTATTGCAGTTTAAAGTATTAAATAGAATTTATTCTAAAAAAAGTATTAATTAGAGTTTGATTTTTAATAATATTCCATATTAATCATATAAATAGTTGAAATAAAATTTAAAATGTAATCTCTTATCTTATTTTATTTTAATATTAGTAAATAAATGCTAGTATGTCTTATTATATATATTATAGTTCTAAAAAACCAGACTAGACCGATTGGTTCGATCGAAAACTGGACTGTGATCCGATCTGGATTGCATTGAAAAATCGAATGTTCAAAAAACCAGACTGAATCAATAAAAATCGACTAAAAATCATTGTACCGGACCGGTAAAAAATTGGTTTCATTCAATTTCTATGTATTTTCAGAAATTATGGGCTTTTTTAATTTGGGCCTCCTGAAAATTAGGCCCACTAATTTTTTAATCTTTGAGCCTTTTTATTTATAAATTCAAATCTTAATATAGTAATTAAATAAAAAATAATAATATATTTTATGTTAATTAGTTTTTTAGTTTTAGATTTATTCATATTATATATTTTTTTAAATTTTTACTAATTTTTATTCTTTTTGTAAAACCCAAATTTGAAAAAAAATTTTATTTGAGTTCAAAATTTTATTTAACCTATATTTTCAATTTTATTTAATAAATATATTTTAAAATATTATATATAAAAATTAGGTTCAACCGTATTAAACCCAGTCGAATCCTCCAATTCGATAAATTCCTACCTTCAATGGTTTACTAACCAGTCTGATTTTTAGAACACTGATATATATATATAAAATGAGGGATAGTATTTCACTCCTTGAAACGAGCATGAATATAGGATGTTCTAGTTAGAGAAAACAACTCTAGAGGAGTTTTGTTCAACTTATTCATTTAATTGCTAGCTGATTTGTACTTAATAATTAACTTGTAGGTATTTGGCAAATTTTTTAATAAATTTTTTATTTATGTATTGAAGCTTTTTCATATTAGGTGCAAGCTAATTTGAATATTATTTTATTTGAAATCTATTGACCTTAGAAAAATAATTATTAATTAAATTTTCAAATTAATATTTATATGATAAAATTTTATTGATAGTTATTTAAAAATAACACTCCCTCGATTTCATTTTAATAGCAACGAATGAGCATTTTAGGTTGTTACATTTTAGGTGCTCATTTAAAATTTTAAAAGTTTTTTTTCTAATTTTACTCATATTTATTAAATATTTTTTAGTAAAATTAAATAGAAAATTTGTGATTTTAGAAAGGACAATTTAGATATTATACCATATATTTTTAGAAAATCAATGTGTTTTAATCATTTTCTTAATCCTCATGAGAAATCAAATATTGCTATTAAAATGAAATAAAAAGAATAATTTTTATTAAATATTAATTTTTATTTACATAATACATTAAAATAAAAATAATATATTCACTTTAAAAATAAAAAATATGTACATTATATATCATAAGTATAAAAAAATAATTATATTTTTAATGATCATTTATATTTTAATAGTATTGACTATCAAAGTTTTACCAAATATCAACATTAATCAACTAATCGCTATCGGTCACCAGCAATTGATATCAATTATGGTATCAATAGCTAAAATAAATGGAATTGAGTAGTTTATTGCCATTTAAGTGCTATATTCATTCCACTTGCCTTGCCATTTATATACAATTCAAATTGAAAACGTGCACAAAACTCTTCGCTACTTTATCCAAATCCTTCACTTTTATCCACATTTTGCTTATGTTTATCTTGAAACTCTAAAACAGAGGATACGATTGACAAGTGACAACAAGTTAAACGAGCTAAATTTCTCACACGACACCGTTTACGTTTAGAAGGCTGAACAAGTAAACGGATGCGCTTATGTTCTTCTCTCTAAAATTTGGTATTTTTATTTATTTATTTATTGTTTTTAGTGAGTGGTAGCGAGCTTTTAATTAAAAACACTCGCCTAAAAAACTTGTACATTTCTAAATGCGATAGTTTTATCAATTAAACTAGCTAAATGCATAAACGTAGTCATGTAATTTTTGAAAAAAGAATTAAGTTGAATACATGAATTAATTCGTAAACATTATTATTTTAATTTTATGGCACGTTTAATTTTTATTTTAATCTATTAAACACTTCAGCTTTTAAAATTAAATCAATTAAACATAAAAAATGTGAAAATTATTATTTTAAAATTATGCTAACTACACATCAAGTCAATATTTTGCACATTAAAAATAAAAATCCTAAAAATTATTGCTGTTAGTATGTAAATATATGCAATATTATCAAAATTTATAAGTTTCAGTGAATAATATGTCATTCACAAAAATTCAACGTGCCACAACATTGTACCTCCCTTTTCCATATTAGCAACAACACTTCTTTTTTTTTTTTTTTATGTTTGACATTTATGTGCAAAATAGTCACTTGATAATAACAAAGTTCATATTTTTCAGCTAAACAAATTTGTGTTTAATTAGTCTAAACTAACAAGTTAGAATATTCAATAAAATAATTTTGCTGAATTAAAATATTTAATGGTTACAATTTGTTGAGAATTTGAACCCTATGAGTAAATTAATCAAATCAAATCAAATTCAATTATATATTTAATATTGAACTTATAATGAGTTGGACTTATCTTTAATATAAAACGACTTAAGTCATTTTGATTGGTTTACCTTTTATATTATATGCCCTCTTAATTAATTATAATTATTATTATTATTATTTCTTGAAATTTGGGTCATTGTGTTCATTTCATGCCAAATTGGTGCGGTAATTGATGAAAAAAAGTGATTTTTGAGCTAAATAAATATCGAAAATAAGTTGAAGGAGTAAATTATGCTATATGAGTCTCCAATTCAAATACGATGCATGTGCAAATATTATTTTAGTATCTTTCAAAATAAATTCATTTATAAACTAAAACATAATGTTTTTTTTCTTTTAAAAATAATTCCTTCGACCTAAAATTATAGTCCCAAATATTTTTCACACAATTAAAGAAAATTAATTAAATTAGCATAACTCTCTCTATATATATATTGTCACGACCCAAAACCATGGGCCAGACCGGCACTAGGATCTAGGTAAGCTTAAAGCCCTCGAGACCCGTAGTAAGACTAAACTATAAAAATCCATTTCTATTATCATTTGACTAAGGGAATAGTAAACCTATATTATGACATTATTCATAAATTAATCAGAGTTAACATTTCTGACCCAACCTTAATATTAAATACTGTTCACAGCTCGAGCCCATATCCATTTAATAAAAATACATTCTCATGTAAATATTTATTTGTCATAATATGATTAAACTATTCCTATCATATAGTCTCCAAATATTCAAAAAAAAAAACACTCCACAATTTATTTATAATCACATGATAATTTCTTTTACATAACCAAATATTAATTAAATATCCTAACTGCGGAATTAAATTAAATGTACAGAAAACTACAAATATTAACATATAATTCATACTAATATATTCGAATCTCTGCGGAGAAGGAAGCAGAGTCTTATAAATCAACGATACTTTTATTTTCTAAAAAATATTTATGGAAGGGGGGTGAGTTTCACTAAACACAGTGAATAATAATAAACAATGCAAACCCATAAATTCAGGCAGTATGCTTTCACAATATATAAAATGGACATACTTTCACGAGCACATGACACAACATCAATATCTTCAAACAAATTACATTCAAATATTCACAACATGTGAAAATTGATCAGTGAAGTCACAAATCCATCTATTGGTCCCCGGCCAATTTCCATTATAATAATATATATATAATGGGAAGCCGATCCCCATACTTGGCCCACTGACCCATAGTGATACACGTCGTCCCAATTTCCACCCAGATACAGAGCACATTATTTTCACATCGCAATTAGTCACCAAATATAATCAATACAATAAATGCAACATATGAATGTAATCAAGGGCGGAAATTATATAAATTTATAAAATCAAAATATCATATATTAAAGACCGAGATTACAGAACTGGAATATTCTATTTGGAAAATGAAGGATATCAATATAACAATAGAAATTGGGAATGATTCATGATTATTTTGATTGATATAAAGAGTATACGGTATGCATATGAAATGCATGTATGCAGGATGGTGTGCACCATTTATTATTACTCACAGTGACCGCAGAATAAATTTAGGTCTATTCTGGGTTCTTATTTGGAGGAGCAGTAGAGAAACTTGGCCGATCTAAAAGACACATATAGTAGGAGAAATACAATCAGATAAACGATTCCTTTAATTAAGGAATTAATTAATTAATTTAATAAATTTATATGTTTATTTTATTTTTCTGACTAAATTTCTAATATTATTTAGACAAAAATATAACTATCTACCTATTTTAATATAATCCAGCTTTTTATGATAACCATCTTGTACACTAAACAATTATTCAAATAATAATTATAATAAACTCTATAAATATAATAAACCTTTAATTAAAAAAACCTTTAATTAAAAAATCCTTAATTATATATTTCTATTAATTCACTATATAACCTTACTATTTACCAGCAATTAATTTATTCACTTATTTTATATATAGTCTAGATATCAATTCCATTTATTTCATCATAAAATATATTTATACTGCAAATTATAATTTAATACCAACAATAATAATAATTTCTTAATAATATTATTATTTATTTAACTCACCACATATATATTAATCAATTCGATCGATTGTTCGTCTTAAGATTAACTATCATCAAAATATTCACTATAATCTATTTTTCATTTATTCAACTTCAATAATCAGTCTAACTCTAAAATTATCACATTTAAATAAGTTTCATTTATTTTAACCTTTTAACCAATAATTTCTTTTCTGCAGAATATATGCACATATAAATATTTAAATCCACTAATTATCCATTAATAATAATTCTAATTAATTAAAATCTTCAAATATAATTCGTTAGCAATTTTACCAAATATTTATTTTCAACCTGAATTCGCTTAAACTCAGTAATCATATAAATACACTTATTTCACAAAAATTTCATTTAACGCTCGAAATAATCGTATTAACCTAATTTAATTCATAATTGATCAAATTCTCAAATACCATAATATTGCAATACAATATTTTCAACCTTATTACTGAAATTCATTTTTTTACAATAACTCATTTAATCAACTAGATAATTAGTCCTATTCTTTAATATACCCCATTTATTTAAATTCCTTCAAATATACAACATTATTCTTTAATAAAGTAATTTTCATAATTTTGAAATCTTAACACTAACTAATTTAATTCCACAACTAATATAATTTACTAACTCTCAAAATTAATTAAAATTCTTTAATGAATTTATTTACCAAATCCTCAATTAATCATCAATTACATAATTAATTAATTAATCAAAAATACTAAAATTAACTAATAACCCAATAATCAATAATTCACCAAAATTCTAATAATATACCTTCTAAATATAATAAAATCAACCAAAATAATAAATCAACCTCCTATAAATAATTAACCACTATAACTACTCAATTTAACTAATTAAC
>CANUEX010017883.1:0-89183 GCA_948099535.1 Jatropha multifida
GTTTTAAGCTATGTATATTTATGTATTAAGAAAGTATGATTTTGGTTTTGAACATAAGAGAACTTAATGAGTATTTACAAGTTGTAAGTTAAGTAATTTTGAAATAATAAGTATTAAGTTATAAATGTTTTGGATAAGGAACTGTGTATAAGAAATAAGATCATTTGTGAAAGAACGGATTTATTTGGGCTCTACTATGCACGATTGAAATGTAGTAAGATGAGATTGATTCTGATATGTGAGCATGCTGGGCTTATCAGGTCATTCTGTTATGTGAAAGCTATGATCATATGCTAGGGTTATCAGCCCTTATGAATAGGCGGACACGCTTATTATGTGATATGTGGTGGCGCTTTCATAGTCCGCAATTATGTGATTCAGAAATTGAATCTATTTATATTTTTTTCTGTATATGTACGAGCCGCTAACTAAGAATGAAATTTTATTCTGCTATAAGGAAACGAGGATATACTTATATTTATGAACTTCTTTATGATTCTCGATATGATTAAATTTAATTAGTACATCTTCAGTACTTAATTTATATTTGATTTGAGTATTTAAAATGTATTTAAGATTTATTGCTTCGGTAATTCTTTGTTATTTTAATTGAAAACTGTTTAGCACCACTGAGTCTTCCACTCAGCGCGTTAATTATTATCACGCGCAAGTTAAGAGCGATGGACGTTACTTGAAGATTGGAGGATAGCATCAAAGTAGAAATATTATTTTTGGGCAGGACATATAGTGATTTGTGATTTTGGCATGTATAGAAAATATTGTAAAAAGTATTGAGGTTGTAAATATTGAGATTGTAATTAATGAGATTAGTGGTAATTTAAGTATTATGATCTTATTATATTTATGGTATATGAATATTAATAAATATTTCTTGGAATGAATGGTAAATTAACATAATAGAACTTGAGTGAACTGATACAACCATTTAGAAGTGCTGTGCGATGTTTGAGTTGAGTGGGGTTCTGGGGTTGGAGGAGAATTTATACAGGAAGTGTATTTATTTTCTCCGTGTGGCAAGTTGATTTTCAGGAAAAACTCTTATGAATTTTTCATAGGAATTTTTCTTAAACCCTATTTTTAAAAAAAAGTTACTTGCCTCCTTATGAAATCTTAACCACTTCTAATATACAATCTAGAGGTATTTAGTAACATAAGGCGGTGCTTCGGCACCGAATGTGACATTCGCCGTCTGGTTCTCCGGGATTGAGCGGCAGATGTTAAAGGAAATTTGATTATATGATGTAGAATGACTCATTTTGATTCTATTCCAAAATATTTTAGAATTTAATTTCATTCGATTTCATTTCAAAGATTTTTTGAAATTTAAAATTTCGTTTCCACATCGTTCCTTTGAAGTTATATTTGAGATTTGGTAATTTCAATTTTTTAAAAATAAATACAAATCTAATTTAATATAACACATTTTAAGATTTAAATTTTGAATTTTTAAATATAATCAGAAATAACCACCAATCATATTAAAAATATAATTAAATTTATAAAAAATAATAAATTAATATCACATATAACTAAAAACTTCAGCTCAAAATATTTAACCTTATATATATATAGATGGTAGATATACTTCATGGTTAGCATTTTATAATAATAATATTATCAAATCAATAACATACTATATCAAGATATTTCAATATATATATAGCATTTTATAATAATAATATTATCAAATCAATAATAGATTATATCAAGATATTTCAATATATATAGTGACCATGTCACGCTCTGACTCCAACTACAAGAGGAATTGTCCGCTTTGGATCAAGCTGGTTCCATTTCATACTGGATCAGCAAGACCCGCACGGTTTTGTCCTACAAATGAAATGGGAAACTTCCTAGGAGGTCAACCATCCTAGAATTTTTGTCAAGCGAGCATACTTAACCCTAGAGTTCTTTCAACTCTCCAGCCATTCCACCAAAAGACGCCTCTGATGATTGATTTTCCCCTTTTCGATAAATGTTCCGATTCATTCTTATATCTCGCATTCCACTATCCTAGCTGGCTTGCCATCTTAAAAGCTCACCATGCACTCTTACTCTACCCGCCCTCTTAGGATCGCTTTGTCGGGTCGAGATGTCATAGGCCGATAAGCTTCTGCATGGTTCATCCTCGAACCATACATCTACTAAAGGGGGTTCGCCTCTGATACCAAATTGTCACGCCCTGACTCCAACCATTAGAGAAATTGTCCGCTTTGGATTAAGCCGGTTCCATCCCATTATGGATCGGTAAGACCTGCACAGTTTTGTCCCACAGGTGAAATGGAAAACTTCTCAGTATGTCATGCATCTTAGGATTTCTATCAAGTGAGCATGCTTAACCCTGGATTTCTTCCACCTCTCCAGTCATTTCATTCTTGTGTTCTACATTGCACTGCCCTAGCTAGTCTGCTATCCTAGAAGCTCGCTAGGAGCTCTTGCTCTATCTGCCCTGTTAGGATCGCTTTGCCAGATTGAGATGTCACAGCCTAACTCTATAAAAAGTGCTAAAATCTAAAATATGTATATATTATATGTACAAGTATACTAAAATATTTCAAACCATACAGTCTAATATAAGGATAGAAATGGCTGCAAGTACTCGTAAATTTTAAGTTGTCTGGACCCTTATCCATTTAAAATTTTATTACTCATTTTTATTCCAAACCTATTTAAATACCTCTTTAAGTATCAGTACCCGAACCCGTTTAAAAATTTTTACTACTCTTATTCGTTTTAAACCTGTTTAAAGTACCTTTTAAATGAATAGATATCCACAAATTTAAACTATTCAAATCCAAAATTATTTAAAATACATATTTTACTAACAAATGGATAAGGTATTCAAGTGCACTCATCACCAAACACATTAATATAGCAGGTGACGGATAGCGGGTCGATAGAGACCTATATTTATATCATATCCATATCCATTGCGGATAATAATTTTACAATTCATATTCATTCTAAATCCATTTATAACTACTTATAAACTCATTAAACAGTCAAAGTCCATTTGGCTTCTATCCCAATCTAATAAAAAGTAAAATATTATAATTAAAAATATAATTTCCAATAAAATAGAATATGATTATTCAAAATTTTTCCATTTGAAGTATCCATGTCAATGTCTCAATCTCACTTCATAATCTTGACAAATCAAAATATAAAAAAAAAATACGAATGTTAAAATTTTATGTATTTAAAGTATATAATTAAAAATAAAAAATAAAAATCAGTATCTGAATAATATAAAATTTCATTTTTTATTTTTATTTCATATTTCATGTGCCAATAATTTAAAAAATTCATTTAAAAAATTCATTTCATTTTAGATTTTATATCCGAAATTCCTTCCAAAATTACATTGGGATCCAAGTTACGTTCCAAAATATTTAGTTGGATTTAAAAAAGAAATTGTAAAATACTGAAATAGTGCTCTAAAATAAAGAACACTTGATAACGACCTACCAAGCATTGGATACTTTGACCCTCCCCACCCAATTTATTGGCTTTTCCGGCCCCACGTTGTCTTTGGACTTTTTTTATATAAATAAATAAATCTAAAAAGCAAACAATAGAATATAAATTATAAAAACAGCTGTCCGTCGTGTTAAAAGGGGAACAGCCCAACCTCACTAAATTAAACTATTCTTCTCGCTGTTTTTTCTGTTTTTTTTTTCAATGCAGAGGCAATCTCTTGGCTCACCAGTTACGAAGCTTCACAGCCATGGAGGAGCAGCCACAGACGATACTCTAATGCCTGATTCACTGTCACTCCCTGACTATGACGATGATGACGACGAGCACCGCAAAGCTGCAAAACCCCGCCGATTCTCAATGTCGTCATCGTCTTCATCCTCATTCTCGATTTCAAAACCTGAGAAACTCGTTCACTTTATACCAGTTCTCACTTTCCTCTGCTTTCTCGTTCTTTACCTTGTCTCTCACAGTCCCTCTCAATCAGGTAAACTCCGAAATTGGCGTTATCGATTGTGATCTCTTATCTCAATTTTTACTGTTTGTTTTGTGCTTTATATGCAGATTTGGCTCAGTTTAATGGATTCAAGCGATCCACTAAGCTTATAGGTATAATGCAGTTTGAATTTCTTTAAATTAACCAAAAAAAATCATTCAAATTACTTATTTTGGTTGATTTTGTTCGTAGATTCAACTCAGATTAGTGACGTTAGTGGATTTAGCGAGCTCCGAAGGGCTGATAGTTTGGCGATTCGAAGCCTGAGGAACTTGCGAGAAATCACCGACAAACGCGCCGCCCCCAAATCTCGGTCTAACAGAAAAGTCGCCGATTTCTAACCGCGGTTCTCTTCATCGCTTCCTTAATCGCCCGTGCAATATTGTTTGTATATTTTTTTTTTCTTTTTAATTTTTCGCACCTGTACATAATATTTGCAGAAATTTTTTATTCGGTTTGTGGTTGAAACGATATATCGGTTCATTTTGGTTAGTTTACGTTATATTCACCCAGCATGTCAACAGAGGAGAAGCTCTGACCCCACTTCAAAGATGATGTAAGTACTACAATGCGCTGATATGATTAGGGCGTAAGGTAGTAGTTTCGTATTCGAATTTGCTTGTGTGCGCCAAGCGACATTCTGAATGGACTCCAGCTGGATAATGGACTTAGGTTTTGGGAATGCCAGCTGGAACTCGCAGTCGACAGTCGCAGTGTGTAGAGTGTATGAGAGGTAACAGGTAGTACTCGCAGTATCCATGACTATTTAGCTTTGTTTCATTGATTAATTACAACAAAAATTTAAAATAAAACAACCACCTAATTTATTAATTAATTAATTGTCTTTTCCGGACAATTGCAAAATATTTTTTAATCATTCTGTTCCATCATGTGTTTATTTTTTTGTTATTACCCATCAATAATTGACATGCTGGCGCTGGCACGACATTCAGTGCCGGCACGAGATTCAGTTCTACTCGCGCGGTTCAATTCCGTTAATTTTTAAATTGTCATGTAAATTCTAGTTTGGAAAAATTATGATCATATATTTTATGTTTTAGTAAAATTGTTACGTATAGTACTTTACGGTTTGATTCTTATATTTTAACATAGTGACTTTGGCACAGAACATGACATGGTTTGACTCCTATATTTTAAGGTAATGACTTTAGCACGGAATATGTCATTTATTATTCAATCCTTCGCGATTAGATGATGGCATTACAATAAGTGTCTAATTTCATGCATTATGCTTTATCAACTATTAAAAAAATCTTAATGTTTTAATAGTTTTTACTTTTCAATATTAAAATAAAATATTTTAAAGGGAAAAAATGTTTAAATTTAAATTACAGACGGATAAGTTATAAAAATCAAATAAATCTAAATTTAAGAATGAATGATAATAAAATTATTTAGTTATTTATAAATAGTTAAGTTCAATGTAAGAAAATTTTTTTATATTTAATTATAATATAAATTTAATATTGTATTTCAATGCATATATATATGTTTTGAAAATAAGTTTACAATTATAATTACATTATTATTATTTTGTTATAAAATTGTGCGTCTAAAAATTTTATAAATAATTCATTAAAATAAAAATAAGAAAAATATATATATTTTTTATTTATAAAGTGGCATGAATTGGGTAAGGAACTATATTTCAATATCTGATAAATTTACTTAATTTTGTAATATAAAATTTCAAATTAAAAGTAAAAAATTATGTTCAAAGTTAAAAATTGGTCGACCCGATATGACACCAGTTCAATACCCTTAGGAGTGGAAGTGGAAATCCGATTCATTTTGATTCCATTCGAAAATATTTTAAAATTTAATTTCATTTGATTTCATTTCAAAGATTTTTTGAAATTTAAAATTTCATTTTCACACACTTCTTTGAAGTTATATTTGATATTCGGTAATTTCAAATTTTTTAATAATAAATACAAATCTAACCTAGTATAACAAATTTTAAGATTTAAATTTTTAAATGTTATCAGAAATAACCACCAATTTATATATATATATATTAAAAACATAATTAAATTTATAAAAAATAATAAATTAATATCACATATAACTAAAAACTTCATCTCAAAATATTTAATCTTATATATATAGATGGTAGATATACTTCATGGTTAGCATTTTATAATAATAATATTATCAAATCAATGAAAGATTATATTAAGATATTTCAACATATACAGTGACCATGTCACGCCCTGACTCTAACCACTAAAAGAATTATCCGCTTTGGATTAAGCCGGTTTCATCTCATACTGGATTCGCAAGACCCGTACAGTTTTGTCCTGCAGGTGAGATGGGAAACTTCCTAGGAGGTCACCCATCAATAATAAGAGATTGACACGAGGCTTATTACCTAAAGCTTAAATTAGACCTGAGCACCTTTATTGTTCTGTGAATTGAGGGCAATGCTCAATTCATGCCCTTAAGTCTTGGCTCACACATTGCTCCCCTAAGCCTCAAGCATTGACCTAAGCACCTCGAATCACCAAAAGCCTCAAACCTTGACCTAAGCTCCTCTAATCACCTAAAGCCTCAAAACCCGACTTGAGCACCCTTATTTATCAAAAGTCTTAAATTAGACTTAAGCACTTATTATCCCTAAACTAGGGGCAATGCCCTAGCCGTGCCCTCAAATTTTGGCTCACGCATTGCTTCTTTCCAACCAAAAGCCTTGAAATCTGACCTTAGCACCTTAAATCACGAAAAGCCTTAAACATAGACTTGAGCACCTCTAATTGCCAAAAGCCTCAAACACCGACCTGAGCACCCTCATTTACAAAAAGCCTTAAATCATACCTAAGCACTCATTATACTCAAACTAGGGGTAATACATGAGTCATGCCCTCAGATTTTGGCTCGTGCATTGCTTCCTTTTACCAAAAACCTTAAACATCAACCTAAGAACCTCCAATTACCTAAAGCCTCAAAACTTGATATGAGTACCTCAAATCACCAAAAGCCTCAAACACCAACCTGAGCAACCTCATTTACCCAAAGTCTTAAAATAGACCTTAGCACTCACAGGCCCCAAACTGAGAGCAATGCCCAAGTCATGCCTTCAAATCTTGATTCGTGCATTGCTTTTTTCTATCCAAAGCCTCAAAATCTAACCTGAGCACCCTCTACCTGCCAAACCTTAGACACTAACTTGAGTCACCAAATCTAAACAGTATGTGCTTTTGAAACCAAACCAACCAGCTCTACACTGATGCCTCCTTTATTTACTCCTAGAGAACATAATAACAATGGCCTTACGTACTGGTCTCAAAGCTATGATGGAAGAAATGCTTATGGATTAAGAAACCTGCTTCTGTTATATGCTAATAGAGCAGAATAACTTCCTTCAAAATACTATAACCGCACAATAGGAAACTATTTTGGAGGAAGTACGAACTCTGATTACTACCATTCAAAATGACAATGCACCTCCAAACCAGGCTAGAGGATATGATGAACATCCTACTGCTCAACCCAACAGCGACCAGACTGCCTAAGGGTTGATTTTTGAGATAAGGACCACTTCTAATTCCACTGCCACCTCGAGCCAGATGATGGAGAAAATGGAATCCTTCAAAAAGTTCCTCAAAAGCATTAAGAAATATAAGGATCTTATCGACGTAGGCTTTCTCCCACTCTTTACAGAGGCTAGGCTGCTTGCAAAGTTCAAAATGTGCACCATAGAGAAGTTTGATGGCACCACCTGCCCCAAGACTCATATGAAGATGTATATGGGTACCCTCACTCCTCTCAGCATAAACAATGAGTTCCTTGCTCAATTCTTCTAGCAATCTCTCACCAATGTTGCTCTCTGCTGGTTTATCCCCGTAGACAATGCCAAGAAGAAACTTAGGATGAGATTTATAATGCCTTCAACTAGCAATACCACTATAACATGGAGGTTGACATTACCAAGAGGGACTTGGAGACTATCAAATATAGGGCTCGAGAGTCTTTCTCTTTTTTCCTTATGAGGTGGAGAGGCAAAATAGTTTAAATGCTCAACCACCCCTCTAAGTAGGAATAGATTGACATCTTTGTCAAGAATCTCCTCACCTCTTACCAGAATCAGTTGAGGACATAATACGTCCCAGACTTTTGAGTCCTCATTACTACTGCCACCAAGATTGAGGACCTAATTCAGTCAGGCCAGATCAAAGAGGATCAAGCTTCTTCCTCCAGATATAAGAAGCCAAAAGTCAATTATCATGTAGTCCCTTTCGTCCCCCCAAAAAGAGATAAGGTGGCCAATCTGACTAGCCAGAGACAACTCCCTCCTCCTCACTACCAAGACTAGTTGCTCAAACAAACATTCACAACTTTATAGACTTGGGGGTCTCTTTTTCTTTCATTTTCCAAAAGGCTATGGACAACAAGTTGATACAACCCTTGGAACCGAGACCTTTACCTAACTCCATCCCAAAAAACTACAACTTGAACTCCTTGTGCTCTTTCCATCAAGGACCTAGACACAAAACAGATAAGTGTAAGACTCTAAGGCATAAAATTCAGCACTTAATGGAAAGCGGCCAAATACTTCTTGTTCGACCCCAACTGAGAATAAACACTAACCCTCTTTCTCATCACTAAAACAACATCCACACAATTCATCAAAAGCCAGATTTTGAGATGGTCTCTCTGATCCACCCCATCCTAGACAACTCAAGTTGCATCGTAAACCTGAATGACGTACTTAAGGAGATCAATGCCATTACCCAGAGCGGGAGATAATACCCATCTCCTCCTCTAGAAGCTCTACCAACCTAGCCTCCCTAGCTAAGGATATGCTTAGTTCTAGATCTGGATCTCAACTTGAGAACTTAGTCTTGGAGCAACTGGAGAATACTAAGGCTAACATCTCAATATGGGGGTTAATTCAGTCATCCTTTGTGCACTACTAAGCTTTGGTAAAAGCTATGAATCAGTGTCAGACTACTGCTAATATAACTCGGGAAGCATTAATGGCATCCACTACAAGGAATCCTTTAGCATTGACACTCTATTTCTTTGACCATGAGATCCCTACTAGGGGAGATAGTAATTATGGTTCTGGTGGATAATATTTTAGCTTTGAATATCTGCCCCTTGAAAGTGGCCAGCTGCATGGGCCTAACTATTGAAGAATTCATGCCATCCGATTAGATTGTGTGGGAATATAATAGCACAAGGTGAGGAGTATTGGGTGCAGCCGATCTAGAGGTCATCATTGGGCCTGATATCATGACTATCCCCTTCCAGGTAGTGGATGTCCTGGCTTGCTATAATCTCCTCCTTGGAAGGCCATAGGTCCATAAGGCTAAAGTAGTAGCCTCCTCTCTAAACCAAAAGCTAAAGTTCCCCCGTGGAAATGCAGTGGTAACAATTAAAGGGGACTTGGCGAGAAAATAAAAAATTCCTTCCTTAGCCCCACTCTTGGAAATTCAGTCAAAACCATTGGTCTACCTTCTATCTGGCTTCTCCTTCGATTGAGTTCAATTTATTAAGGCAAAATTGGGTAAAGAAATCTTTCTATGGATTTTGACCCTCACAATAACCTATTGGTGGCTAAAATGTTGAGGGCTATGGACTATTTTCTAAGGATGGGACTAGGTTGAAACCAGTAGGGTATGGCCTCCTTCACTGAGTATCCAATTGTTGAACCTCCTTTTGGTCTTTGATTCAAATTGATAGATGAAGACCGAGAAGAGGTAGAAGGTGCCAAATAGAGAGAAAAATAAGAAGTGAAACAACATACTTCCTGATGCGCCCATATTTGAAAACCCTCGATGGCTACTTTGTCAAAGAAGTGGAATCTGAGCCCTATTACTTTTTTCAAGAAATTTGGTATTGCCTTTTAACCAAAGGACTAATCCCTGGTTTTGAACATCTCCTTGATGTTAGGCTCTCAGTAGCAGATTGTGACCCTCTTTTCAAGCTCTAAGCAGATTGAGAGGACAATATGGAGACATCCCTTTTTGACCTGTGCATGATCACCAACCAAGTGGAAGCAGACCCCACAAGCCTCATACAGCCTATCCAAGCACCCTTCAGAATTGGTACGTGGAGGAGTGCGTAGAGCAATCCATCTTTCTCCTATCTGAACCTGAGTCTAAGTCACAAGCAGAACTCGAGTGAGAATCCTTTTTAGAGTCCAGTTCAATGTCATCTGAGTCTTCTTTATTTTCCTTCTCTGAGTTAGGGGATCTTTCCATTGAGCTCAATGTAGATGCCGACCATGGCACTTTTATCATTGACAAAATATTTCAGTTTTCTTGTTACCCTCTCTCTACCCTGAATGAGATTGCTGGCATAGAAAATGAACCAAAACATACATTTATTATGCATGAATGTGATTATAAGCAAGAGTTGACTGAGCTGATGAAGTAATATTCAAATTACTTCACATGGACAGCCAGTGACATGACCGTCATAGACCTTGACATTGCCATTCATAAGATCTCCACATATGATCACACCAAACCAGTGAAGCAAAGCTCCAAAGACAGAAGTCGAAGATCTCACTCAAAATTAAAAAAGAAACAACTAAGCTATTAGCAAATAACTTATTGAAGCCATTGATTACCCGATGCGGTTAGTCAACATAGCCAATTCCCAAGAAAGATGGCAAGATCAGAATTTGCGTTAACTATAGGGATCTGAACAAGTTATGCCTTAAGGATGATTTCCCCTTACCACAAACAAACCTGCTTGTTGACAAAATGGTAGGATGCAATGTGATTTCAGTCATAAACTTGTACGCAGGTATAACCAAATACTAGTCAATCCACTAGATAAGCCTAAGACTTCGTTCATCACAAAATGGGGTATCTTTTATTACAAAATGATGTTGTTTGGCCTGAAGAATTTGGTGCCACTTATCAGAGGATGGCAACCATCTTTCAGCCTCCTAAGATAGAAAAGGAGATTTGGGGTTTCTTAGGCCGCCTCTAGTACACCGCTCGATTCGTTTCACAGTTAGCAGACACCTATGGACCGATCTTTAAGAAATTGAGAAAATATGCCCTAAAGACTTGGGATGACTAGTGCAGAAAGCCTTTGAATAGATCAAGGGATGTTGATTCAATCCTCTGATTCTCCAGCCTCCAAGGCTTGGAAAATCACTCCTCCTTTATCTATTAGTGATAGATGAAGCCATAGGGGCTATGTTAGCATAAGAAGTGCCAGACTCTCATAAGGAGAAGGTCATTTACTATCTAAGTAAGCACATGCTGGAGACAAAATTAAAGTACAGTAAGATTAAACAGCTCTGTGTGGCTCTGGCATGGGTCTGTACTAAACTCCAACACTATCTTTACTCCTACCCATTCATGTAATTGCTGATCAGAGCCCCTAAAAATTCCTTATGGAGAGGCCGATTCTAGACAGTAAGATGGCTAAATGGGCCATAATCTTTGCATCATTTGATTTGAAGTTTTTTGCAAGGAAGGCAATCAAAGGCAATGTGATAACATATCACCAGTTGCATCTCCTAGTGAAGTTGAAGTGGCTAACATCAGGTATCCAGATGAAGACATCCTCCCAATTCAAATAGACTAATGGAAGATGTATTTTGATGGGGCTACTAATTATTAGGGTTACGATGTTGGTGTTGTCATAGTGACTCCAAATAGGGAGTGGTTACCTTTCAGTATTAAGCTGGCATTCCAGGTTACTAAAATGAAGTAGAATATGAAGCATGTATTATAGAGTTAAAGGCGATCCTGAGTATTTAGCTCAAGCACTTAACAGTTTGTGGGGACTCCATCCTGATAATCTCTCAAGCACTAAAGAAATGGAAGATCATATAGTAGCATTTAGCCATACCTTCGATGCCTTGATCAGTTGGCTTAGTAATTCAAGGAATTATCATTTGATTACCTACCCTAGGTTAAGAATCAGTTTGCCTATGCATTGGCTACTCTTGCCTCCATGGTTAGTGCTAGTCCTGATATGGTCATCAAACCTTTGAATATTCAAATTCATTAATAGCCAGCCCATTGCTGCAATCTCCATCTTGTAGATGGTAAGCCTTGGTACTAGGATATTCCAACCTAGTTAGAAAAGAAAGAATACCTCGAGGGTGCCTTTAAGTCTCTTAAGAGAACTCTCTGAAAGCTGTCTAAAGGTTATCTCTATAAGGATTCATCCTGCACAAACAACCATGGAATCAAGCACATCTCAGGTGTGTAACTGAAGAAGAAGCTCAATAGATAATAGAGTCGGTACACTGCTGAGAAGAAGGCCCCCACATTAATGAAATGACTTTAGCCCGTAAGATCACCAATCAAGGTTAATATTGGCTTACTATGCGATTAGACTGTGGTAAGTTTGTCCAAAAATTTCATAAATGTCAGATTTATGCCAAGCTTAAAAAATTTCCCCTATAGCCCTTTATCCTATCACTACACTGTGGCCCTTTGCAACTTGAGGAATTGATATGATTGCCAGAATCACCCCCAAATCTTCTAATCAGCATGAATATATCCTGGTAGCCATTGACTACTTCACTAAATGGGTAGAAGCTGCCTCGTATCATGTCTTGAACTCCAGAAAAGTATCTTAGTTCATCCAAATGAACATCCTATGTTGATACAAAGTTCCCTTTGAGATCATATCAGATAATGGGTCTAACTTCCAGAAAGAGGTCTCCACCCTAATGATGACGTACAAAATTCAACACCATCAATCCTCACCATACGTGCTCCAGACCAATGGAGCAGTGGAAGCAACCAAAAATTCCATTAAAAAGATCCTCCAGAAGATGATTCACAATCATCAAAATTGGCATGAAAATTTTCCTTTTGCCTTATGGGGATATAGAACCTCCATCAAAATGTCAACCAGGCAACACCTTACTCACTAGTATATGGGATGAAAGCAGTCCTCCCTATCAAAGTTCAAATTAGGTCACCCAAGGTCATGAGAGCCAATTGCCCGAAGCAGAATGGGCCTAGAATTACCACAGTCAGTTAAATGCTATCAATGAGAAAAGGCTAGAGGCCTTGAAGAAATTAAATGAAAGAATTTTCTGTATATCTTTCTATTCTATTCTGTATAATCCCTTAGCCAAGTAATTTTTATATAAGAATCTCACTAGAATAGGAAAATAATTAACTAGGAAAGTCTAGCAAATTAGGGAAGTAAATCAAGAAGATTAATAACAAGAATCTCAACACTCCCCCTTAAGTTGGTGCAAAGATATTACACATGCCCAACTTGCAAACCAAAGGGTGAAACACCTTGCTACTCAAGCCCTTCATGAAGACATCAGCCAGTTGTTCTTTTGAAGCCACATAGAAAAAATTTATGGAACCTTAAACTATTTCTCTTTTATAAAGTGATGGTCAATCTCTATGTGCTTAGTTCGATCAGCTGGACTAGAATATTCACTATACTGATGTCTGCTTTACTATCACAAAATAAGGATATACCTATCGTTTCAAACAAGTTTAATTCTCCCATCACTCAACGCAACCATAGGAGTTCACAGATTCCTTATGCCATGGCTCTATACTCGGCTTCTGCATTGGACCTAGCAACCACAGTCTGTTTCTTGCTTCTCCATGTGACCAAGTTTCGACCAAGAAAAACACAATAACCTGAGGTTGATCTACTGTCATCAAGGGAACTAGCCCAATCTGCATTTGTATAGCCTTTTATTTTCAAATGGCCATGTTTGGAAAATAACAACCCTCTACCTAGGGCTAATTTCAAATATCTCAAAATTCGATGCACAGCTTCTAAGTGAGATTCCCGAGAGTCATGCATGTACTGACTTACTAGACTAACAGCATAGACAATATCTGGTCTAGTATGGAAAAGATAAATCAGCCTCCCAACCAATCTCTAATACCTGCCTACAGCAAATGGACTTCCCACTCCAGCTTGAAGCTTGTGATTAGCTTCAATGGGTGATTCTACAAGCTTACATCCAAACATACCAGTTTCTTTAAGGAGATCAAGAATATACTTCCTTTGAGAGATAAAAATTCCTTTTTCAGATGTAGTAACGTCAATTCTAAGAAAATATCTCAACTTTTCCAAATCCTTAATCTCAAACTCTCTGACTAATAAATTTTTCAAGTGAGTCATTTCTTCTTCATTATTCTCTATCACCACTATATCATCAACATAAACAATAAGTAATGTGATCTTACCTGCATGATGTTTAATGAACAAGGTATGATAAACATCACTTTGAATGTACCCAAAAGAAAGCATGGCTTTACTAAACCTTTCAAACCATGCTCTTGGTGACTACTTTAGCCCATATAATGACTTCATCAACTTGCAAACTTTTCCTTTGGTCTTGTCATCAGCAAATCAAGGAGGAATCTCCATATACACCTCTTCTTTCAAATCACCATGTAGAAAGGCATTTTTAACGTCAAACTAATGTAGCTCCCAGTCAAGATTGGCTGCACAAGACAATAAAATTCTCATAATGTTCATCTTGGCTATAGGAGAAAACGTTTCCTGGTAATCAACCCCATAGGTCTGATTAAATCCTTTAGCAACCAATCGAGCCTTATACCTTTCAATTGAACCATTTGCTCTATGTTTAACTGTGAACACCCATTTACATCCAACTGGCCTCTTTCCTGGTGGAGGAAATACCAAGATCCCAAGTCTCATTTTTTGTCAAAGCTCTCATCTCTTCAATCATTGCAGCCTTTCATTTTGAGTCTTGTAATTCCTCTTGCCAATCCTACGGTATAAAAATAGAAGAAATAGACAAAACAAAGGCTACATAAGAGGAAGACAGAACATTATAGGAGATAAAATGAGATATTGGGTGTTTAGTGCACATCCTAACCCCTTTTTTAAGAGCAATATGAATATCAAGATCAGTATCAAAGGAGTTAGAATCGGTATTAGGATCAGAAACAATAGGGATTAAAGAAGACTCACCAGGTTCTTGTTCTTCTGTATTTTTAGGACCTAAATTTGGAGAGGACGGTTGAGCAGAGGTTTCATGCTTTATAGTTGTATCTATATTCCCCGCCGTGTGTAGGTTTTCAAATAACATCTATCCAATCTTCCTAAAGTTTTTGTTGGTTATTCTCTTGTATTATCTATGTTTATAGGAATCTCCCCCTAGAAAGGAATCTCTATAGAATTATCCATCACCTCTTCCATCTAACATTTCTCCCCTTGAAGAGGTGACTAGGAAGGAAAATAGGATTCAAATTCCCTAAAGGTAACATCCATGCTCACAAAGTATTTTCTCAAAGGAGGATAATAACATTTGTATCCCTTCTGGGTATTAGAGTAGCCAATAAACACACACTTCAAAGCTCGAGGATCTAATTTTCCTAGATCAGCCTGATGAACAAAACAAACACAACTAAAAACTTTAGGAGGTACAATATAAGAATTTTGCCCTTGAAGAACCTCTAATGGAGTTTTAAAGTTTAAAGTACGAAGAGGCATACGATTAATAAGATAAGCAGCAGTCAAAACAACATCCTCCCAATATGGTTTAGGAAGATTCATAGTAAACAAAAGAGACCTAGCTACTTCTAGTTAATACCTATTTTTCCTTTCAACTACTCCATTTTGGAAACTAGTATTGACACAACTAGTTTGATGTATGATACCGTTAGAATCTAAATAGGTACAAAAATTTGCATTCATGTATTCAGTACCATTGTCAGTTCTTAGGATTTTGACATGCGCACCAAGCTGTGTACAAATCATTTTATGGAAGTTTTGAAAACACGAAAAAACTTCATCTTTTCCTTTCATCAAGTAGACCCAAGTCAATCTAGTGCAATAATCAATAAAAGTCATAAACCATCTATAACCAGAAAGGGAAATAGTTTTAGTAGGGCCCTATATATCAGAATGAATAGTAGAAAAAGGTACCAAACTTTTATTATTAATTGACGAATAAGAATGCCTAGCATGTTTGGCCTCTTCGTACACTTAGTAGACAAGCATGATAAACGCCCTAAAATAGACAAAGTGGGAAATAAACGCCCTAAAATAGAAAAAGAAGGATGTCCTAATCTCCTATGCCACTGAATAACCTCATGGGAATAATTTCTAAAAGTTCCTAACAAAGCTTGACTGGTACCCGAATTTGAAAAATGACACACATCATCCAACAAATAAGTCCATCGAGCAAGCTATCACTGCCAATCATTCTCCCTATGTTTAGCTCCTGAAATATAGAATGAGTAAGATAAAATGTTACTTTGCAATTAAGTGCTTTTGTGAGTAGGCTAACAGATAAGAGATTAACAAGAAATCTAAGAACATGAAGAACAGAGGAGAGATTAATATTTAGAGTATAGTTAATGGAACCTGTGCCAGCGATCAGTACTAAGGAGTCATCCGCAATGTGGATTTTTTCAGTGCCTCGATATTTAGAATAGGTAAGGAAATGTTTTATAGAACCTGTTGTATGCTTGTTTACTACTTAATCTATAACCCAAGAGGGTTTTGCAATTCTAATAAGGAAAGTAGGAAAGGCATTACCTGAACTGACAAAATTAGAAGCTGCAGCTTGAGTTGAGGAAGAATTAAGCTATGACAATAATCATTTTAGGGACTGAATTTCCTTATCAGAAAAGCTACCGGCAATAGATGGTTCCTCAAATGAAGCTCCATCATCAGATATATGTGCCTGTGGTCGAGAAGAACTAACACGTTTCCCACCACGCCCTTTAGTTAGGCATCCATATAATTTCCAGCAAAACTCCTTAGTGTGTTTTTTCTTATCATAATAGTCACAAACTAACTGATCTCTATCCGAAGAGCCACTCTTCGCAGTCTGTATTTGTTCCCTTGCAGAATTAGCAATCAACCCTTCTTTATCAACCGTAGACCTGTGAACCATGACACTCCTCCTAGTCTGCTCTTATTGTACAAAAGAGTATGCTTGTCGTTAGGATGGAAAAGGATCTCGTCCAATAACTTTGGACACAAATCTGATCATACTCATTATTTAGGCCCGCCAGGAAATCATACACACGTTCTACTTTAATCAGCTTTTGAACTTGAGTTGCATCATCATGACATTTTGCTTGAAAATCCTGATAATAATCTAGTTCCTGCCACAACCCGCTAAGTTCTGCAAAATACTGAGCAATAGTCAAATCCCTTTGCTTTGTCTCATGAACTTTTTGTTGCAATTCATATCTCTGAGCATAGTTTCCTATTTGTGAATATGTCTATGAAGCAACATCCCATATCTTCTTAGCTGTATCAAGGAGCAAATATCCTCGGGAAATAGTTGGTTGCATGGAATTTATTAGCTAAGACATAATAAGAGAATTCTCGGATTTCCACTTATTAAAGCCCGGATCTGTCCAATTTTTTTTCCCTTATCATTCAGGTTAAAACTGGTTTTGTTGCTCCACCATCAAGGTATCCTTGTAAACCTCTAGCTTCAATGAATAATAAATGGGACCGAGGCCAAGCTAGGTAAGTTGTTCCATCTAACTTCACTGGACTAATCTGAAGTGAGGGGCTGTGTGAATGAAAACTAAAATTTGTCTTCTTGCCATCACTCATACTGTTAGACGCAAAAGAACATAAGCAACAGTAGTGAAATAAGCCCAAAAAAGGGAAAAAAATTCTAAAAAGGAAAAATTGGATCTGAAGCACCAGCAGAGTGAGTCACAACACCAAATCGAAGCCGTCAAAATAAGAAACATCGATGGAGCTTGCCAAAAACAGCCGCACGCACCAGCGCGTGAAGAACGGGCAAAAGCTTTTGTGACGCATGTGCACACACGCATGATTCGACGATGATGCAATTTCGACAGAGGGCCAATCGACGATCGCTCTTTCATCTGAGATGGGTGGTGACGACCAACTCCCACTCTCGACGGTGTTGTGTGTAAATCAGACCACCCTAGACCGAAACTGTTGTAAAAAAAAAATTACAGCAATTGCTCTGATACCGTGAAGAAATTAAAGGAAATAATTTTTTGTATATCTTTCTATTGTATTATGTACAATCCCTTAGCTATGTAATTTATATATAAGAATCTCACTAGAATAGAAAACTAATTAACTAGGAAAGTCTACCAAATTTGGGAAGTAAATCAAGAAGATTAATAATAAGAATCTCAATAGGCCCTTAACTAGATTCAGAGCTACTAATAGAGAATAGCGAGGCACTTCAACAGAAGAATCCAGGATCAAAAACTTGAAGAAGGTTATCTTGTACTAAAGAAAATCAGAGCTCCTATGCAAGATCCTCGCGATAAATTCAATTAAACTGGATAGGCCTCTACATACTGAAGAAAATGTTCTCTAGAGGCAGTGTCATCTTAATCTGACATTGATGGCGATGAATTCACCATTCCATGCAACTTGGATAAACTCAAAAGATACTTTGTGTGAATGCATTCAGGCATTAGCACTAGAAATATTGCTTCTGATGTCACTATTAAGTCAAACTACGGTGACTTGACTCTTGAAAATATGTTCCAAAAGTATGGATACATAGGTAGCCCAGCCTATCGTACGATCACAACGATAATAAAAATACATTTTGCCCCCCTTCTCATGAAAATTCTAGATTTTCTATGCCAATTAATATAAAAAAATTAAAAATCTAAAAGCCAAAACAAAATGAGCTAAGTTGAAAACCTACAAGGCTAGGCAACTTAGGGAGAATCAGTAAAAGCCCGCTGAGTTGAAAACCCATAAGGGTGGCTTAGGTAAAAATTAGGGCAGCTTAGGCAAAATTAAGGCTCATAAGTGGCAATATCATGAAGGACAAGACCAGACTTCCTTTTCCAAAAGTGTCAAAATGCTTCTCTTTTTACATATCTCAAATCAGTACAAGTCATGTAAAAAGAAAATCACAAAAGCCCTGTCACTCGAGCATCTATCCTTATTGTTAATCTCTGTCATCTATCTGTCTATGTTAACTGTCTAAATGTGTATACTCTCCAGAGTGTCAAAAGTCAAAATGTGTGTCAACTGAACCCTCTAAACATCATAGGTGAGTGTCATATCTTGAAGCCCTCACAAAAACACGGGTTGAGTTAAAAATCAAAAGAATAAAATCCTACCCTATCAACATAAGATCAGCATGCACCAAGGGACTAGGCAAACTGTCTGCACCACCTCGGAGGCATCTCCCTAGAGTCATCAGAATCCTTTAGGTAGCCTATTGGGTAGAGTCTAGGGTCATCACAATCGTCGCCCGGAGTCTAGTGTCCATCTCTCGATCAAAGTCGCTCTACGCCACCTCTCCTAGTTACCATGCTCAACAACCCAGTAAACCTCATAAGCAGCAATCTTGCCCCTAGAAGCTTCAGCCTTAATCATATGAGCCTCTCTCGACTAGCTACCCAGTATAGCCACAGTAGTCCTAGGAGAAATCAATATGTCCCGAAAGAGAGCTCCAAATGGTGGCAAGTCCTAAATGTGCCCCATCTGTCTCATCAACCTAGAGCCAGGATAGAATGTAATACTGTCCATTCCAAGGAGATAAGCCATTTGGTATCCAGTTGACCAAACCAAAAACCTTCTAACCTCACACCAGTCACACTTCCATAAAATCAGATTCGGCCTCAGTGCCAACAACCATTGTAGCCACTCATCCTCTAACCCGAGTCTCACCATGACACGTCTAGATCGATACTATAATGGCTCATGGCACACTCCCCCCCCCCCATTCAAGCAGCTCTTATTGCTTGATCGAGCGCTTCTTAAGCATCAACGACTCTCATACTCTCTATTACGATTCTACTACCATATAGTCTGACTTCGCTCATCATCCATAGTTGAGTTTAAAGCTCGACTTGGCTCTCAAAATTCGATCCTTTCAACTTTCACTCACACTTTGACCTTCCATAAGCCATAGCTACTAATTAGGTGATTCCTTATTAATCAAATCTCATGATTGATTAATAATTCGTCATTTAACAATATTATAAGACTATAATCTGGGTCCTCATGCCCTACCTTAGCTTATATTTGGAAGAAGAATCGACCTCCTTGGCTGACAACACACCGTGGAGCTCTGATCAAGCCGCGTCATAAGAGTATAATCACTAAACTCAGACTTCGTCAATTAAGCCTGGTTCATCCGGCAAATTATCAACTGTCAAGCTCAATCCGTCCAGTACTATGCATGCTTTAAGCTTGGTTCGTCTGGCAAACTAAGCTCGGTCCATTCGGCAAACCCTCAAAATCAATTTTCAAAACTAGGCCCGATGTAACATCCTAATTTTCGAACATTGAGAAAATAGCAGGAAAATGATTTTTATTGTGATTCCATTTTTTCTTTTATTTTATTGATTTAATGACTAATTTAGATTTTATGAGCAATTTATTTGATAATAGTCCCTCTTTCATCGTATTTATTAATATTTATATAAAATAGTTTATTTAGGCCTTTGTATTTATTTAGCATTCAAAATTATTTAATTTAGTTTACCAATAAATTATTGGTTGGTTATTACAATTTTAATAAGTATTTGCTAAAAATAAGAATTAGGAATAAATATTGTTATTATTTATTATTTATTGGCTAAAGTGTATTTACAAGGATGCAAATTTATAAAGTATTATAGTATTTTATCTAACTAAAACAAGGGTATAAAAAAATAATAAACAATGAAGAAATCAAACTAATATGGACCAAAGAGTTAATCCAAAACCCTTTGAAAATCACTAAAAACATTAAGAACTATTTAAATGGAACCAAAATAACTATTAAAATACTAGAAATAAAAAAAAAACCCCACTCTTACCTTTCTCTCTCACGCGGATGCTTCTTCCCCCGATCGCAGAAGGCAAACCTGCGTTTCAGACCAACTCCGGCCACCACTTAATTAGGGAGAGATGGCGACCGGCTCGCCTCAAGCTGCTGGACTCGTTTCCAGCCATCTCCGACACAGGGAAGGCCCTGAGCAGCGAGAAACAGAGCTGTCTCCTTTGACAGCGCTGCTCTTCGACTTTCCGTAGTGTCTCGCCATTTTCAATGAGTTTGGACGGTAAGGTAAGCTCGAAATCTTTCCCCTTCTGCCCTAGATCGCATTAAGACACAATAATTTTTGAAGATTTAAAGATTTAGAGTTTAGGTTTTTAATTGTATAAAATTTGAGTAATTGATAAAATTAAACATTAGATGACAAAATTGAGTTGGGAATTGAAGAATTCATGGAAATTTGACTATTTTGGTGTAAATTTTGCAAATTTCCGGCGAGCTCGATTTTTCGACCACCATCTGTGGCGGTTCCGGCGGCGGCACTGGCGAGGCTCCGGCGAGACACTTGAGAGGCAGAATCCTCTCCTCTACGTGGTGAACGCAACCGTGTAATTAGAATTTGCATCCAAATGTTAGTGCTTATTTTATAAATTAATTTAAATATTTATGAAATTTAAATAAATGGAATTTTTATTGAATAATTATGGTTTTAATTAAATATAATTGTGAAATATGTTAATTTGGAAATAGTTGAGTATAATGGTTCACGAATTGAAATTTATTATATGTTAAATGACTAGGTAAGGTTGAGTAAATTAAATTTAAAATGAAGGTTGTAGTGCTTAGAAATGCATTTTTGCCTTAGGTTGAGTTGGGAATCAAACTTGAATTTAGTCTATGAAGCAAGGACTAGTAAATTGAATTATTAAATAAATTGATTTGAGTTTGATTACAGTTAGGAATTTATTTGGTAGTTAAATATTAATGGTGTATTGTTATATATGATTTATATATATATATATATATATGTTTGATTATGTAAGCTAAATTATGATTTTGAATGATAATTATAAGTTGTAATTGATGTTGTTAAATGGAGGATAGGAAAATATTGTTAATGGTTGCTCGTGGATTGGACTGTGAATTGATGTTTGTTTGTGTATTTTTTATAATGGTGAAAGTCTCATTTATAGAGGAAATGCTGCCGAAATTTTATTAATTATAAATGCACTGTTAATTAGTGATCTACATTTGATTAATGAAATGCAATAAAAGGTAAACTTACAAATAATATTAAATACCATAAGTTTATATGCAGCTCTTATGTTAAATACAGTGATTTAATAACTGTTTGAGTATGTGTATCATATATGGAAAATGAGTTTTGTAAGAAGTGTTATGAGATAATAAGGAAATGAGTTTTGGACTTAACACACTTAGTATAAATCTGTTGTATGAGTTGATTTATTTTGATATGTAAGCATGCTTGGTTATCTGCCCATTTTGTTAAGTGAAAGCTATAATCATATGCTAGGGTTATCTGCCCTTATGAATAAGTGGACGCGCTTATTATGAGATGGGGGTGGCGCTTCCACAGGCCACGGTGGTGCTTTCACAGACCACGACTGTATGATGAGGGTGGCGCTTCCACAGGCCACAACTGTGTGATGAGGGTGGCGCTTCCACAGGCCACGACTGTGTGATGAGGGTGGCGCTATCATAGGCTATGATCGAATCTGCTTCATTTTCTTTTAAATGTATCTGAATCCCTTAAGAAAAATATGATTTTAAAATAAGAAAAAAATTTAGTTAATAAGTTTGTTATGTGATTCTGGTTTATTATATGTTAGTATTAATAAGAATATGTGAATATGTTAATAAAAGATAAATATGGTATGTACTATGGATGTGGGTTTTAGATTAAATATTATGTTGTCTGAAAATACAGAATAGGTAAGGAATACATGATATGACATTTATAATGATTAATCTGATTGTAAATGTTTTTTACAATAATTATTCATAAATTTTATAAGTCACTTCTAAAATATATTTTCCAAAATCTATGTTTAAATTAATGTATATAATAAGCACCATTGATTTTTATACTCAGCGTGTGGAGTTTTTCATACGTAGATTGAAGATTGTGGATAGTCATGGTTTAAACTCCAGTAACAGCATCAGAGATGGAGGAGGATATGTCAGTTGACTTGAGCATGAAAGTTATGAGATTGACGTGGTATAAAAGAATTTTAATTGGAATAAATGTATTTTAAGTTCATGATATTTATATAATTGAAGTGAACCCATTATCTATTGTTTATTTATTTGAGTATTCAAAGTTGGATTTTATATCCTATTATTTGGAAGTGACATGTTTTAATACCAAACTGGATTTATATAAATTACATGATTTATTTCTTTCTAAGTTTTATTTATAGTTTATCAAATCTTTTAATTGTTTTACAGGTAGTATTATTAATTAAGGCTTTGC
The DNA here is from genome assembly GCA_948099535.1 of Jatropha multifida. Lineage (NCBI taxonomy): Eukaryota > Viridiplantae > Streptophyta > Magnoliopsida > Malpighiales > Euphorbiaceae > Jatropha > Jatropha multifida. Next base: position 23,185 of record CANUEX010017883.1, read on the forward strand.
AAATTCCTTTTAAAAGATTATTACTAAATACAAAACTTTTTAGCATATTAAGTCTTTGCAATTACATAAGTGCAACCATAATTATACCATTTCTCTTTGTTAAATTTGTTTTCAAAATATATTCTCATAATATACTCAAATAAGTTTTAAATTAATACTTATATTTATATAATAATTAGGTAAATGTGATAAATAAACATGTGTCTCTGACACAGAATGTGATACTCATTGTCTAGTCTTACAGGATCAGATAAGGGGTGTTATAATTTTGGAGCATCTAAGCTACATATATCATTGAACCATAACTTATCTACACTTAAAACATTCACATATTGCTAGCATGTATGTAGTTATATCCATTTTTAATTTTTTTTCTATTTTTGTCCTTCTCTTATAACAAATAATTTGTAGTTATTGCAAATTAATAATGTTAAAGAGGATTCAAAAAGAGAATGCAATTCAAACTGGTTTACTATCTAGCAAAAAGGGACATACCAATCCCTTAAACATTGAATGAAGCACTTCACAGCTTGTTAATGAGCCTATAGAAGATAATGTAGAATCCCACTATAATCATAATGAAGGGACAAACAATGCATCTCTCATCGAACGTGAGTATCCATAACTATGTTTCAATGACTATGTAGATTGAATTTTTTCTTACAAATACATTTTGCGGCAAGTCCTAAAGAAAAATGAAAAACTTGAGGTCTGACTATGCTTCTAGACATATGGAACTTAGATGAAGGAGACAAATTGCCAGAAAAATTTAATGCCTTCAATCAATGTATTGGTAATGGAGAGCTTGAATATTTTTGTGGCCTTGTGGAACAAAATAAAAAAATCACTCCACTTGAATATACTGATTGGAGAATGGTACCTGAAACAAAGTAAACAGAAATATGGTAAATTGTTCAAGTACACATCATGTTAATTACTTTTAAATTCCAGCACACTTTGATATTATGCAAAATATCAAAGTAATTATGCTTTCAAAATGACAAACTTTTGATCAATCAAGCACTATTAGCCTACCTTTTATTATATTTTATTTTGAAATTTTTATATGAGATATCGATACCATGCATGCATAATACATATATATACACACACATACACATACACACACTTAAGCCACATTTCAGTAATCTTTTACCATGATTATTGGCATTATAGATGTATATTAATTTTAGAGAATTCTTTTATTTTAACTACTAGCCTATATAATATGTTTTGTTTCCTCTAGACCAAATTTAATTTAGCAAAAAATAGGGAAAAGTGGTTATTTCAATAATATGGAAAGTGCTTGAGAATTTTTAGGCACAATTTATATGATGAAAATTTTCATAAATATAACTCATTGGCTAAATTAAAGGCGAATCCTCCTCAAACTAATAAGGACCAATGGGCAAAACTCGCAACTAGATGGTATTCTGAAGGGTGGCAGGTAATATTTTATTTATTTATTTGTTAGAATACATAATTATGCAAATTTGCAATGATTAGATTAATAATTAGTAGTGAGTTTATAATAATATTTTTTACTAAATTATTATGTGATATGAAACTATTTTACTTGGCAAATCTATATGATTACAGGAAAAATCTGAAAATGGCAAGAAAAGTCGAGAACAAATGAAAATGCCACATACTTCTAGCACTATATCTTTACCTCGAAGGGCTGAGATGGAGGTATAAATCAAAATATTTTTCTTCATATATTTTTATTTCTTTATTTCAAATAATATATGAATTAGACTATTAAGTTTATTTTGTTATTATAGCGTAAAAAGACTGAAAAATTACCTTCTCGAGTGCAACTTTACGTGAAGTATCATAAGCACAAAGATGGAACACCGGTTTCATTTGAAACGGCAATGGTTATTGTAATTTTCTTTCTTGACACTTTTATATATTTTTATGTGCTTTTAAATTAATTTCATTCTAAGGAACTCTAATATTGAGTTTATACGTTATATATATATATATATAACAACAAATTGAGGAAATTCAAAATGCAAATGAAGTAAATGATCAAACCCTTGTAGAATTATCTCATTTGGAAGGAGATGTATTGTCTCAAGTACTTGGTCTAGAGAAAAATGGATGCGTTGGAGCAATGGGCTTTGGAGAAGCTCCCAGGATGTTTAAGAATAATGAACATGGTGTAGTTCAAGAGCGTCAACAAGCTAGAGAGGAGAATATGCAACTAAAAGAAAAGTTTGCTGCATTAAGTGAGGAGAATAATGAAATTAGAGGAAAATATGATAATTTAAGTACCAAAGTGCGAGAGTTGAAAGAGATACTACCTCAACTTATTCGGACCACTGCTGCACAACGTAATACGGAGGTATTACTATTCTCTTTTTGTTGATATTATAAAACATCTAGTTTTATTTGCTTTTCTATTATTTTAGTTTTACGAATATTATATGTTTGTGTGGTACTAAAAATAGATATATTTTTTTTATTTAATTATGTTTGACATTTTTAGTTTTTCAATTATGTTATTTAAATTTGGCGACTAATGTTACTTTATTATTAGTTTAAATATAAGATATGTCTTTTAAATTATATGGTTTGTATATTTAGATTTTTATACTACAATTTTAGCTATACAACTTTGCATTTTTGTTGCCCTTCAAGTTTTACACTTTCATTGTTGGAAATCTATATTTTTTGTGTTCAGATTATTGCACTGTTACTTTATTATTTTGCATCTTAAATTGCTATAATTTTATGCCAGCCCCTTTGTTTTTAGTAATTATGTTGTAATTCTTACATTTATTTTATGAAATGTTATAGATATATTGTTTCAATTTAGACTAATATATTGCAAATTCTGCAGTTTATTTATTTTTCACTATTTTGTTACAATTGTTATAGCTATTATGTAATTTCTGCACTTGTTTTTTTTAGTTTATGTACATATCTTATGAAATTTTTTCATATATTCCCCATAGTTTATGTTCTTATACTACCGCAACGTATGCACTCATTATTATTATTTTTTTTTACAGTTACTCCTTCTAATGCAGTTAGCGGACATAATCTTAGATCTAGAAGTAAGATAAAGAAATGTTATGTTTATTTTGATTACAAATATATTTTAGGTTATACAAAATGTTTTTTGTGTTTAATCATTCTTTTTCTTTTTTTTTGTGGTTAAATACATAAATTGGCCTCTGTACTTGTGTTAAAAAGTCTTTTGGCCGCCTCAACTCTCAAAATAACCTTTTGGCCTCTTAAACTAGTTCTTTCGTAATTTATGCACGCCTGACTAGAGACAGATTGCGTGCAATACACATGCGCTGACGTGGAAAAACATCATTTCTTGACAGTGTATAAATAAAAAAAAATAAGTCTAGGGGGTCAATAGGTCATTTTGTGTAAGTACGAGGGGCAACTTATGCATTTGTCAATGATGTGGCTACCATATCATGTAATCCTAACAGCCCAACTCACTAATTTGGTGAATGTATATCACACTCCAACTTCTTACGTGGTCAGATGTGTATAAATTATAAAAGAACTAATTTAAGGGAGTCAAAATGTCATTTTAAAAGTTGAGGTGGCTAAAAGATTTTTTTACGCAAATATAAGGGCTAATTTATGTATTCATCATTTTTTTTGTAGGTGGAAAGTGTGCACATTAAAAGTGAACGTTCGAGAATGATATTAGGACTAGAATTAGTAATTTTCATTTGCAAATTCATCTTTGATTTCACGTTTAGACTATATAACTTATATTTATTTTATATTGACATTTGAATAGTTCTATTTAGTTTGCAACATTACAATGCGTTCCTTTAATTTCAATAATGTATTTTTAATTTCAATAATATATTTCTACTTACATACCAATGAACGTAATTTGTAATATTTTTATAATTTACTTATTATTTTAGTAGATGTTAAATGTTAAATTTAACAATATAATTCATTAATGATATTTCTTGACATAATTTTTTATAATATTTGATAAATATTAAAATCAAAATTTAAAACAACAATTTATATTTATTATTAATATAACATTTCATAAATATTTTAAATGGTTGTAGGCATCACTTATAAACGTCTTTTCATTTTAGTACTAAAGACAATTATATTATATTGCCACAAGATTTATGAGAAAGTTATATACATATGCCTATATTTGTAATAATTGTTGCTTAAAATACAATGTCATTTTTATAAATGTTGCAATAACATAATCCATTAACAATTAATTAATTAATTAATTATAATAAAATATAATTTAAAAGTAAAATATGCTAAACGTTGTATAAATTATATTGTGACATTTTAATATAAGTTTGAACCACATTTTTTAAATATTAAATAGACACTTAGAACAACATTTATATATGTTGCCATATAAAATTTAACAACAATTTATAAATAATTTAGTGTCATTTTATAAATGTTATTTTAGTTCAAATATATAGTTACGTTTAATATATGTTGTTGTAGGTTCATTAGAATGTCACTATACATATATATCAACATTTGTATTAATTGTTGCTTCAACTTTAAAGCACACCTACTTAAGTGACATTTAAGCAACATTTAGGGAAAGTGTTGGTAAAAACATTTAGTGACATTTTTAGAAATGTTAGCAACATTTCTTGTGTGTTATTATATGACATTTTTTTCTAGTATTGGTATACAATCTTCGTGAGACGATACTCTACTACATCTTTATTACATGTTTGTGATTTTGTACACTTACAAAATAGCTTGTCAAGTTTTTGATACTGTTGTTGGGGATTGACATTACCAATATCAATATTAATTTAGACATTTATTTTATGTTATTTTAATTTTTCTTTTCTAAGAAGTTTAAGGTACTTTATGCAAAGAAAATCTTGTAGTGTAACCTTTAGTTTTTTTATCCAAAAATGAAAAAACTTACCAAAGGAATAACGCTGCAAGAAGGAATCGAGAATGTGAACAAAGAGGGCAAGCAAGGATGACTCAAAAAGAAGATGAGTTGCATGATTTGTTAGACGAGGAGTCACAAATATTACAACATCAGTGCCAAAATAATGATCAAAGGCCTTAACCTCTTTTTTGCACCTCACGAGATCACACAACTCCTTCTCTTAATGGGGTCACTTCAAGTATCACCAGGCCTAGGGCGGAAGCTAACGATTTTAAGATCAAGCCACAATTATTCAAATGCTTTCCACCTCATTTCAGCATGGAGGTTTGCCTAATGAAGATCCTAATACCCATATCACATATTTCCCTTAGATTTGTGATACATTCAAGCAAAAAGGAGTTACCTATAAGATTGAGACTATTTTCTTTCACTTTAAGGGATAAAGCATGATCTTGGTTGCAATCATGCCGTACTGGAAGTTTCACTACACGGGAAGAACAAGCCCAAAAATTTTTGGCGAAATTCTTTCCATCTTTAAAGACCACAAAGCTTCGCAATGAGATAATGAATTTTGTCCACCATGATCAAGAGAGTTTGTATGAAACTTAGGAGAGACTTAAGGACCTATTGAGGAAGTGCCCACATCATGCCTTTCCCAAGTGGTTACAGGTACAAACTTTTTATAATACATTATCTCATAATATAATGATTACTTTAGATGCAGCTACTGGTTGATCTTTTAAAAGGAAGGGGATTGATGAGGCAGATGATTTGATAGAAGAGATGGTGAACAATAGCCATTACCAAAATACCTCTAAAAGGAAGAAAACTACGGGAGTCTATGAGATTGATGTCATCACTATTCTTAATGCTAAGGTGGACAATATGGTAAAGAAGTTGGATTTGTTGACTATTACTTCTGTTAATTCGATTGTGCAAGCATGTGACTGATGTAATAGGCAAAATGGAATTGGGGATTACATGTTGGATACCCTAAATTCTCGAACTTTAGAGCAAGTCAACTATGTGATGAATCAAGGAAGGAAGAATTACCCATATTCCAACTCTTATGATAATAGGTTGAGGAATCATCCTAATCTTTGTTGTGGGAATACAAATAATGCCTTGAATGCACCACTAGATTTTTCTTCTCAAGTGAAGAAGACTCATGATGATCTTCTTACTGCTCCCTCTAAATCCCACATGGATTTCATGAAAGAAGCTCGGGAGAATCATAAAATCTAATAAGTTGCGATAAGAAACTTAGAGATTCAACTAGCGCAATTTGCCAAAATGATGGCCTTAAGACCTCAAGGTACATTACCTCGTAATACTGAGAAAAATCTTAAAGAATATGTACATGCTATTAATTTGAGGAGTGACAAAGAATTAGAGGATCCACTTAGGAAGGAGAAAGAAAAGAAAGAACAAAAAAAGGTCCCCATCATTGATCTTGAAGAGAAAGAAGAAGTAAAGCCTGATGTTCCACCCGTTACTTTTCCACAAAGGCTCAAGCAATCAAAGGATGATAAAAACTTCCTCAAATTTCTTGATGTCTTCAAAAAGCTTCAAATAAACATTCCTTTTGTTGAAGCTCTTGCTCAAATGCCCAGTTATGCAAAATTCTTGAAGGCTATCTTAAGCAAGAAAAGGAAGATAGATGATCAAGAAATAATAATGTTAATAGAGGAGTTTAGTGCAATCATTCAAAATAAATGGCCTCTAAAGTTAAAAGATCCAAGAAGTTTTTTATCCTTTGTAATATTGAAAATCTTGATTTTTGAGAAAGCTTTGGTTGATTTAGGTGCAAACATTAATCTTATGTCTTATGAAGTTTTCAAGATGCTAGAGATAGTAGAGTTGAAACCAACAAGGATGTCTCTACAATTAGCAAATCGATACATTAAAAATCCAAGAGGAATTGTAGAAGATGTGCTCGTCAAGGTAGGAAAATTTATTTTTCCTATTGATTTTGTTATCCTTGACATTCACGAAGATAGAGAAGGATCTCTCATCCTTGGAAGACCTTTCCATGCAACTACAAGAGCTTTGATTGACATTTATGAAAGTAAGTTTACTTTAAGGGTAGGTCAAGAGGCAGTTGTTTTTTATGTCCTTAAATCTTGTAAGCTTCCTATGGACTCTAATGATTGCTTAAGAATTGATTGTATTGATGATTATGTAAAAGACTTCTTGCACATTAAAGATAAATTGATCATTGATAAATGTGACATTGACATTAATTTTCAAAGCATTAAAGGTGGTGAATCACCAAAGCAAGAACTTAAACAACTTTCATCTCATTTAAAGTATGCATTCTTAGGTGAGAATGATTCTTTTCCTATTATTATTTGCTCTCACTTATCACTTGATCAACAGAAAAGGTTATTACAGGTTCTAGGTAAGCATAAGAAGGCTTAGGATGGTCGATTTTAGATTTAAAGGGGATCAATCCAAGTGTGTGCATGCATAAGAATTTAATGGAAGAAGACTACAGGCCTACAATTGAGCATCAAAGGAGATTAAATCCAAACATGAAGGAAGTAGTAAAAGCTGTAATCATAAAGCTTTTGGATGCTAGCATTATCTATCCAATCTCAAATAGTAGTTGGGAAAGCCATGTTCAAGTCGTTTCTAAGAAAGGAGGTATGAGAGTTATTCTAATAAGAATAATGAGTTGATTAGGTTGGCATGTGTGTATTGATTATCGAAAGTTAAACAAAGTGACATGCAAAGATCACTTTCCTTTACCTTTTATTAATCAAATGCTTGAAATATTTACAAGTTATCCTTACTATTGCTTTCTAAATGGTCATTCAGAGTATTTTCAAATACCCATAGCTCTTGAGGATCAAGAAAAGACCACTTTTACTTACCCTTATGGTATTTTTGCGTATAGGAGAATGCCTTTTGGGTTGTGTAATGCACCTGCAACTTATCAAAGGTGCATGATTTCTATATTTTCTAACATGGTTGAAAATTCATTGAAGTATTTATGGATGACTTTTCTGTGTTTGGTTCTTCTTTTTATTCTTGTCTTTATAACCTTTCTCTACTAATGCAGCGATGTAAGGACACTAACCTTATTTTGAATTGGGAAAAATTTCACTTTATGGTTAGTGAAGGTATTATTTTAGGGCATAAAATTTTAGAAAAAGGGATTGAAGTGGACAAAGCCAAGACAGAGGTAATTGAGAAGCTACCATCTCCAAATTCAGTGAAAGGAGAAAGAAGTTTTCTTAGTCATGCAGGTTTTTATAAGAGATTTATCAAGGATTTCTCAAAAATCACAAAACCTCTTTGTAATTTATTAGTTAAGGATGTGTTCCTTTTCATCTTAATGAAGAGTGTTTGAATGCTTTGAACAGGTTAAAGAAGGAATTGATTTTAGCTCTAATTATTGCTATACCGGATTGGAGCCTACCTTTTGAACTCATGTCTGATGTTAGTGATCATGATGCAGAATCTATTTTTGGGCAAAGAAAAGAAATGACCTTGCACGTCATTTATAATGCTAGTCGTACATTGAATGATTCACAACTTAATTATGCCACCACTGAAAAAGAGCTTCTTGCCATTGTTTTTCCATTTGATAAATTTAGAGCATATTTGATTGGAGCTAAAACAATAGTCTACACTAATCACTCAGTTATTTAATATTTGTTAGAAAAGAAAGATGCAAAGCCTAGACTAATTGGTTGGGTCCTTCTTTTGTAAGAATTTGATTTTTAGATTCGTGATAAGAAAGAGACTGAGAACCTTGTTGCTGATCAATTGTCAAGACTTGAGCTGTGGGAAGATAGGCAAGAAGAGGTACAAATTAATGAAGACTCCCCCCATGAACATCTTCTTCTAGCCAATATGCAAGCTCCATGGCATGCTGATATTGTTAGTTACCTTGCTTGCAAGATTACTCCTCCCAATCTTTCTTATCAATATAAGAAAAAAATTCTTTCATGATGTTAAATATCATTATTAGGAGGAGCCTTTCTTGTTTAAGTATTGTAATGGCTAACTCTTTAGGAGATGTGTGTCGTAAGGAGAGATGGAGAGTGTTCTTCATTTTTGTCATTCATTAGAGTGTGGAGGACATTTTGGAGGAAACAAGATGGCAGCATGTGTATTAGAAAGTAGTTTGTATTGGCCTAACTTATTTAAAGATTCTTTTAATTTTGTTCATCTTTGTGATCATTGTCAACGGTCAGGAAATATCTCCAAGAGACATACATGCCGTCGAATAACATTCTTAAAGTGGAGATCTTTAATGTTTGGGGCTTGGATTTCATGGGCCCATTCCCATCTTCTTACTCTAACCAATACAACTTGGTAGCAATGGATTACATCTCCAAATGGGTGGAGATTGTTGCTCTTCCTAACAATGATGCCAAAAGTATGATGAACTTTATTAAGAAATACATTTTCACACATCATGGTACTCCTAGAGCGATAATCATAGAAGGAGGTAAGCATTTTTACAATAAGTATCTAAATTCTCTCCTTTCAAAATATGGTGTTACTCATCGTGTAGGTACCCATATCATCCACAAACAAGTGGACATGTAGAGGTAATAAATAGAGAGATCAAGAAGATTTAGAGACTACGACTGGTCAATCAAGGAAGGACTAGTTCAAAAAGCTTGATGATGCACTTTGGGGCTATAGAATTGCATTCAAAACACCAATTGGTATGTCTCCGTATCGAATAGTCTATGTTAAGACACATCATCTACCTGTCGAAACACAAGGCATATTGGGCAATTAAGTTTCTTAACTTCAATCTAAGGCGGTTGCTTCAATTGAATATGATGGATGAAATGAGGTTGAATATTTATGAAAGTGCCAAGATTTATGAAGATTGCACAAAATAGTGGCATGATAAGCATATTATTTTGAGAAATCTGAGGGTCGGCCAACAGGCATTGCTTTATAACTCTAGACTTCATCTCTTTCAGATAAATTGCATTCTCAGTGGTCTAGACCGTTCACTATTAAAGAAAATTTTTCACATGGAGCGATTGAATTTGTTAATGGAGATTGAAGTTTCGAGGTCAATGCTCAAAGGTTGAAAGTTTATCAATATTGAGTTTTTGATCCACTCAAAGCCTCTACAAGTCTCACCTAAAGAGGGTCCAGCAAGTCAAGCTTAAAGACGTTAAACAAAAGCGCTTGTGGAAGACAACCCATGTTTTACTTTAGTATTTCTTTAGTTTTGTTTTTTCCTTTATTTTTTAATTTTCCTAAAATTTGTTTAAATTCATCTAATTTTGTTTCTACTTTGATCTATTTTATTCACCAAACTTAGAACTTTGTTATCGTGTCTTGTAGGAAGTCAAAAGTAAGGTTCAAAAGGTCCACGGCCTAGTCATGTAAAATGCCATGGCTGTGGTCATGGAGTGCTAAAAGAGAGATATTTTTCGAGCTTCCAGGGGATTCCATGGGCTAGCCATGTAAATTGCCATGGTTATGGCATTCAATTGAGTTTTACAAGAGACTTTTAGGAGAATCCACGGGTTGGCAATGGGATGAGCCACACCCCTGGCAACTGCGCAAGATAATAAAAGTTTTCTGGATGCGATACAGTCTGGCTGTGTTCAAAGCCATGACCGTGTCATGATACTGAAATATCCCAAAATTTTTATTTCAAACTATTTCCATTTAAATTTAATCATAAATTATTAATCAATGATATTATGCCACATAATGTTTATTTGAATCAAAAACTATTGTGATTTGCCTAAAAATCAATTGAAAAATTGTTAAATCAATTAAAAATCGAACCAAATTACTATATTGGGCCGACTCAATTCGAATTGAATCTGAATCAGATTTTTTTTATAGTTACTGTGTACCACTATTTTTTTCACTCAACAACGTTGGGCGGTTTTTTTTTTTTTTTTTTTGAATTGTTTTCTTCTTTCTTTCTTTTCTTCCTTTTTCCTTTTTATTTCTTTCTTTCTTCATCTTTTCACTCTAACCTCCTCTCCATCTCACTCTCTCTTTCATTTCTCTCTCACTTAGTCTCTCCCTCTCTCACCTACGATCTCTCTCTCTCTCTCTCTCTCTACACAAAAGACCAGCGGCACCACTGCTACTACTTTGCCAGCCACCGCAGCAACACCATCTCCAATCCCTACCACCTCTCCTTCACGCATGGTAGCAACAACCCAGCACCAAGTCGCGCGAACTAGTCCCAGTCGCACCTCCATCGCACTGTGCCACCATTTCTAGCGAGCCTCAATCATGTCGTGCCACCTTAAGCCATCGTTACTCCTCCGCATATTTTAGTAGAATTGAAAATAAATTAATTATTGAGGTTTGATTAAATTGAAAATAAATTATGGAGAATATTTTAGTAGAATTAAATTAAAATTGGAGTTAAAGATAAATTATAGGATTTGATTAATTCAAAACAATTGAGGTTATTAAATAAATTCAAGGAATTTGATGGTAATTATTATAAGGGTGAATGTTTGATGGAATTGATTAAATATATATTGTGAATTAAATGGTGGAATTATTGATATTTTTTATTTGAATTAAAAGATTGAAATTGGACAATAAATAAGAATGAATTATGTTATTAAGGAAATTATTATTCTTGGTGTTAATTTACAATCAGGAAATATGAACATATTTTTTAGGATATTAGAATTAGGGAATTAAGCTATTAAATATAAGAATATATTTTCATGGTCATTAAGAATCAAGTAAGGAAAAAATAATTAAGTGATATTTGGAGACTAAAAATAAATTAAGCAAAAAGAATTATTTATGGTAAGTAGTAACTATTCTGAGATTAAGGTTATATTATATGAATTGTATTGGTGGTGAATTATATTATTAATACAAGATGTGTTGAGTAGATAGAAGTGTTAAATTTAAGGTTAAAATAGAATGTTATGATTTATTACAAGTTTATTATAAGTTAAATACAGAGAGTTGAATATAATTATTATTTTGACAGTTGAATATTTAACATAGTCAATTGCCCGATAAACAGACTATGTTCGAAGTAATTATTAAATATACTGAGTTGTTATATTTTTTAGGAAGCTGAATTATACTGAAAATTATGTTTTTAAGGGAAATGCTATTATAATTAAAATAGGAGTTGGAATTTAAACTAATAGATAAAAATAAGTAAATAAGTTTATTAAATTAATTCTTTAAATTCTTAATTAAGAGAAACCATTTCTCGGATATTATTTTCCCTTATTATATTTGTCTTTTAGATCGACTGACTACTCCTCCAAGTCAGAATCTAAAGTAGATTTGAAATATTCTACTATCACAGTGAGTAATAATAAATTGTGCACATCATCATTTGTATACATGGATTTCATACACAATCATACTTCCTTTATTATTTAAAAATAATCCATATTCATTTCCTATTCCATTTTTATTATATTATTAATATCATTCATCTTATAAATATAATATTCCTATTCTATAAATATATATAATTACAGCCTTTGATTATGTTCATATATTGCATATAATTTATTGCATTGATTAAAATGTTGGATATTTGTAATATGATAATGATATGCTTTGTATTCGGTGGAAATTTGACTAAGGGCTAATGGGTGGATTTGTGACGTCACTGATCAATATATATATATATATATATATGTATGAGCATGAGAAAATTTGTCGGGGGCCAATGGCTGGATTTATGACATCACTGATCAATTTTCACATGTTGTGGATACCTGAATGTGGTATATTTGAAGGTGCTGATGTTATGACATGTGCTTGTGGAAAGTGTGTCCATTTCATATATTGTGAAAGCATACTATTTGAATGTGTGGGTTTGCATTATTTATTATTATTCACTGAGTTTGGTGAAACTCACCCCCCTTTCCATAAACTTTTTCAGAAAGTAGGGGTATTGCTGGTTCCAAAGACTCTACTCCTTTCTCCGCAGAGATTCTGTGAATATTTCCAACTTTTAAAAAATGTTAGTATGGACTATATATTGTGTTTGAAATATTCTACGTACTTTATTTGGTTCCGTAGTTAGGATAATGAATTTATATTTGGCTATGTAAAAATAATAGTGTAATGATAAATAACCTATGGAGTATTTTCTAGAATTTTAGAGAATTTATGACATGAATAGTTTTACCATATTATGACTGATGAATTTTATATAAAATGTATTTTTATTAAATGAGTACAGGCTCGAGCTTTTGAGCTAAATGTGATATTGAAGCTGGGCCAATATTGTTACTGATTGATTATTGAATAATGTCATGATATGGGCTTACTATTTCTAGAGTTAGATGATAATAGAGACAGAGTTTTCATAGTTTAGGCTTAATACAGGCCTCGGGAGCCTTAAGCTAACCCAGGTCTTAGTGCCAATCCTACCCACGATTTTGGATCATAAAAGATATGTATACGTCAACACGAGAGTCAGGGGACTCCAAGCCCTGCCCGTGTCAATCGCCAGGCCCGTGACATCAGCGCGATGAGGAGTGGGTATTTCGCGAGCAAAATGCCTTGTGCCACGACCAACATAAAGAACACCAAGAGTCAAGGGACTATATGGGTTGGCCATGGTAAATGCTACGCCTGTAGCAGTCCATCTTGGATTTTGAAAGGGCCTCTTTAAAAGGTATGTGTTTTTTTTTTCTTTTTGTACTCTAAACCTAAAATCTCCTTTTACTCTCTCTCTCTCTCTCTCTCTCTCTCTCTCTCTCTCTCTCTCTCTCTCTAAACCTCTATAACCACCCACCTCCAACCTCTTTCTACCTCTCTTTCCATTTTATTTCCCTTTTCTCTCTTTACAAATCCCTACTCTTCTCTTACCCATGGCAACAAAAAGATGAAGAACCACCTCCTCTTCATCAAGAGCACATTCAAACGTGCAAGTTCCCATGCAAAACACACAAAGAGGAAGGAGGGCCACCACCACACCTCCACCAAAAATTCCACTAGATCCGTTCACACTCTCTCCACCGATGCAACTAGAAAGGTACAATAATCTTGCTTTGAAACCCATGTTACCAAATCAATTTATGGATGAGCATGCTTTGGGTATGGTGGGTCTTAAAGATGCTGTGATTGAGCCTTTGAAACGAATTGGGTAGGGCAATTTTATTGCAATGAAGGATTATGTGTTTGCATCATTAACTTTAGAATTTTTATGTACTTATGTTGCTTACATATACCCTACTGTGAATACTATTGAATCAAATATTGCTTTTCATTTAAGTGAGAGGAGACATAAACTAACTACCAATGAGCTAAGTCATATTTTTGGATTCCCCACTAAAGATGCCAATTCATGTGTGCCCTCTAACTTTAATGAAAATGATGCATGGAAAAGGTTTATAGGTTCACGTGGGTATAATTCCAAAAGTTCTAAGGCCACTAGTCTAAGAAATCCTGCTTATCGTTATATTCATAGATTTTTTGCCCAAACAATTTTTGGAGGAAAAGAAAGTGATGGTGTGGGGGGGTCAATGAGTTGTATTTCTTGTGGGCTATTGAGAATGAGATTAGACTCAATGTAGGCTATTAGTTGAGTGTGAGATGGAAGAAAGTGGCCAAGGGAAACACAGGTAGTGTAGTAATTGGAAGTTTCATCACTAGGATTGGGCAAGATCTTAGGACATTTAACCCCGAAAGAACTCCCTATGCAGTACTTGATAGTGGAAAAAAAATACCCGTTTGGATATTAAGGTAATGTCAAGAATGGAGATGGTTGTTAAAAATGGAGATACCTTTTGATTAGTTAGGGTAAATAAGCAACCTAAGGGAGATGATATGGATGAGGAGCTGAAATTGGATTTGAAGAAGAGGGTGATAAAGCTAACATTGTAGGTTTACCTCCTACTCTTTCTACTTTTTCTAGTGTAGGTCCTTCACACTCGGCAACACAAGCTGAAATCGACGAGGTGTTAGATCACATCCTTTTAAGGATTGACATGTTCAACAACTGTATGGAGAGGATGGAAACAATGATGTCTGATAAATTTTTCAGCCTTGATGTATCTTATGGAAGCATTGATTCTCAACTTGACATAATGCAAAATCAGTATGCGGGATTAAATGCTCAGCTTCAATCAATAATTCATATGTTACAACCTTCTCCTTCACCTCCTCCTGTATATTGAGTTCTTTTTGTTATTGTTTTCCTTTCATGTTTTTAACTTTAGTTATGTTTTTGCTTTAATCTTGAACCGTTTGTTTCTATGTTCTCTTTTATGTTTATGCTGGATATTGCCTTTTAACTTTGTTATGTAGCTTTTCCTCTCTTTTTAGCTTTTAGCCATTGGATTCTAATTCCTCATTTTCCTTAAATTGTTATTGTATTCCTCAATATAATGGTGGCAAGAGGTTCTTAGCTTGTTTTTATTTCATATTCTTACGCTTTATGTTGAGGTCTGATCTTAAGTTTGGGGAATTATTCGTGATTTTACACATTAAGGACAATGTGCTAGATTAAGTTGGGGAAAGGAAAATTTTAGTTAAAATTTTTGCTTATTCTTTTTTTTGTTTTGTTAGCTTAATATGGTTGGAATAATCATGAGCAAGATTAAAATTGTTATAATCTAATAACTTGTAATAAATTTATTCATTTTTCTATTCTAAATTTAAATTTTCGACTTAACATGATTCCTTGATGTGAACATTTATTTTTAAGATCATAAAACACCAATTTTTTTTGTAATTATTGTGTTAGATATATATGATTTAATCTAAATTAATTTAACCTTGGCATTCCCAAAATAAAATTAGAATTTCCTTTGAGGCAAAATTTTTAAAATGCTTACATTAGAAAGACGTGATTTAGGCATTCTTTGTTAACTTCATATTTTAGCCTAGGTCACCCTAAGTTGAATTATGACCTTTGCAATCATTTTGAAACCTATAATCGATATTTTTTCCCCATTAAACCTAGCCTTTTAACCAATTTAGATCCTTACCCAAATGCAATAGTGTATAATTGAAAGAATTTGATTTTATTAAAATATAGTAAGAAAATAAAAGGGATAAATTTTTCAATACTAGCGAGTGGAGAAATTTAAAAATTCAAAGAGAAGCACCCCCCAGAAGCAAGCAATCAAAAATTCAAATTCGGGGAACTTTGAAGGTAAGAAAGGACGTATTCAATAATTATAAAAGAGACTGTGCCAAAACATCTCTAGCATTGAGCTAGTAAAGAACTTCAAGATAATATCCCTTTAGAGATAAAAATACATGTTTTAGTATAATTAAAATCTTGATATTATATATATTTTTTTGCACTTTTTGTTAATCTTTTATCCGTCTTCTTGTTTAACAAAATTAACGCTAAAGCCCCATTACAACTTTCATAAAAGACCTTTTGATTTTTATAATTGTGTAGCATTTAAAATTATGGAGAAGGGATGACTAATTTGCCTATGGGAGTGTTGAATTTATATTCATCATCTATTTAATTTTTGTGAAAATTTATAATCTGTTTGTCATAGTTTAATCAATTATTGGTGTTGAAGTCCTATTAACTTATGTTTACATTAAGGAATGTGTTCTGTTAAAAGTTTGAATTTTTGCAAGAATATGACTAATATAGGAAACACTTGATTTATTTTCATGTTAATAAATTTTATTTATACTTTTGAGAATGTGAATAATTGCTCCCAACCATATTAAGCTAGCTTTGTTAGTTTGTTTAGTTTGTGTTTTTATTTTTATTTTGTTTTTAGTTTGACTGCTTAGGGACAAGCAATGGTTTTAGTTTGGAGAACTTTGATAGATCTTATTTTTATAGTATTTTTTTTAGCTTAATTTTTATTAGAAATTTTATTATTTTTTATTATTTTGATTAGTTTTTGGTTAAATTTATCTATGTTTTTAATTAAGTTTTTTTTGTTCTTGAAAAGTTTGATTTAAAGGATTTTTAGCAGAAAAATAAATAAAATTTGATTAAAAAAAGGTTGGAGTTAAAAGCACAACATGGCCAAGTCAGTAAAATATATGGCCCGACCATTTCAAACGCCACGACCATGTTACCAAAAAAGTTGAAAATTCACATGGGTCAGATTTAATTATTTAGCCAATATAGATTTGGGCGTGACTTGTTGCATGGGGCTGCATGAAAATAATAGAAGACCCACCTTGTTTGAGTTTCATCCCTATTTTGTGAAAGAAGACATTTAATTAGGAAGAAATACAATACAAAATCAGTTTCCTACTCAAATAATATTTCTTCATAATTAGACCAGTTAGTTTCCTACTCAGATTTGAAGACACTCTACGAAGTCTATATAAAGAGAAATCACTACAGTAATTAAAGCATAAAATCTTGTATCTTAGATCTTTCTTCTACTTTTTTCTTAGTTTTCTTTCTTTTAGGACTTCAAGCATTCGAGTTTACATAAAGAATCATGAAAGTCGTCCACGTTATTCATTGACTAGTTTTTATCTCTAACTCTTATTCTTGTTACTATTTCTTTCATTATTCATATTGATTATGGAATTATTTTCAAGTTAAGTTGAGTTTTATTTAATTACTATGTTGAACTAAATTCTCATATTAGGGATTTGATGTAGCTTAATTTCCATTTCAATTCATAATATTAGATTTGTTTTTCCTTGTTCAATATATAATTTATAATTGAACTTAATGCTTCCAGGCAGAGTTGCTCCCCTAGATTGATTTATTTCATTAATCACTATCGGAAGAAAATTTTTTGATAAGAAAAAGGTAATAAATTACGTGAAAATAATAACTTGATACGAAAGCTACATGGTTTGACTAATAAGGGGTTTTCATAAGTTAACGACCTTAGATTATGAATTTTTAAACAAACCATAAAACATAATGATTAATTCATGTTTGATTGCGCTATTTGGAGATAAGTAATTAGACGGGGTTAAAATAGCTAATAATACATCGGCAAAGCTTGTTAGTAATTTTAGGGTTATCTTTCCTACTTAAACAATTAAAATGATTATCAAACTAATAAAATAAATTGAATAGAATTAAATGAAGTCAAAATCTCCAGTAAATTTTAATCCTTGATTTCTTTTTATCAAATATTCTTGCTCGAGTTCTCTTCCATTGCTTTATTTTACTTTATTTCTTTTATTTTTACAATTATTCTTCTTATATCGTTTAAATAATAATATGTTAATACAATTTTAGTACTTGGTGTATAATATTTGTGGAACGAAACTCTACTCACATTTTATTACTTGTTTGCGATTTCGTATACTTGCAAAAAAATCTGTCAAAGATTCATTGTTTTTATTTCAACGGAAGTAGAATTACAATGAGCATGTACAAGTAGTTATGGGTGTGTAAAAGAGATTTAATATGGTTTGTATGGAGTATTTGTAATAGATTATTCATGACTAATAATTATTATTATGGTGAATGGATTGATTACGAATGTTGAGACATGAAATTAGAAGTATGAAGTGATTGATGCAGTGATACGAAGATGATATTGGAAATTTTAGAAGTGTTTCTCAAATCAATTTTAAAAGTGGAAATATGAAGATTTTAGGAAAACAGTTGTAATGTTTCATGTGTAGGGTAGTAATGATATGATTAAAGTTTTTAATCATTGATTATAGACTTAGTACTTTTAGCATAGTGTGTGATTTATCTATAGACCAAGCAAGGAATGTTACAAGATCCATTATCATTGTACAAATACAAATTTGAACTAGTACTAGTAAAAGAAGAAGAATGAAAAAAATCCTCCTAGAAAACCAAATCAACACGTCCTAACGCCACCTTTCGTTGTTTACTTGTTCCACTTTCCCATGAAATCCATCTCAGAGCACCACTAAACTGAACTCATCACCCATTTATGTAAACAAGCAAGTAAATTCTCTCTCCTCCACTAAACCTCTTCCATAATCAAACTGAGCGCGAGATGTACATGAATGACTTCGAGCTGTCGACGAGTTCGAACAACGACCATTGCAATTCGTTATCTCTTTCTCGTTGTCGATTTTCCTCTACAGTAGCTTACTCATGCTTAAGAATTCGTTTTTGAGAATTTAGAGATTTAAGGATTTTATCCCTCTCTTGATGGTTGTAGTTTCGATATAAAAATATATATTTTTTTCTTTTTTAACGAAAAGTTGACTGTGTGTGACACACGTAGGCCTAGCAAGCTAATAGATGGGCTTTCTGTGGACTTATGCCTAAAATGGTGATAAAAGTTACTAAAAAAAATCTGAATCTAGACTTTTGTATATTGAGCCTAAGTTCAAAGGTGCAATTTGAACCTTATTTATTTATTTATTTGTTTGTTACATTTTCATTATAATTTGAAAAAAGTCTTTTTTTATCAAATTAAAGTTAGTTAAACCTAGCAGAGAATAAATTATCATTTTTATCTTCTTTTTTTCTATCAAATTAGTAGTAATTAAACCGATCCGGAAATAAATTAGCTATCCAAACTCTTGATGGATAAACAATTGCTAAAAATAAATTAGTTTTGCTCTTTTTGTGATTTACAAAATAAGATTTGTTTTCATTCCTTGAAGTGAACGAAATAATAGTATATCACAATTCTAGGCATAAATAAAAAATACTAACATATTTATCATTATGATATAAAAGATGCCATGACATGAAATCCATTTAATTGGATTTATTTCATTCCCTGAAGTGAATGAAATAACATATAATATTAAGTGTAAGTGTGAATAATGACAATAATATTCTAGTTATTAAATATGTTAATAAGATTATTATTAAATTACTGATCCTATAATTGTGAAAATCACCAGTAATCAAAATAAATCTTACCACAAGAAGTGGCAAAAGATAATGTGACATGTTAATTATGTACTTACCGTATACCAGAATATATGAAACAAATTTTGGCTTTGATATTAAAAGCTCTTGAAGAGCAAATATTATTATTTAGATAAATGACTTTCCTGCACTATAAATTATTATCTCTTTTATCTTGTAGATATTTATTTTGAAGATATTCGCTGAAATGTATATCATATAGAGATAATAATTATATGAATATAATTGTAAACTAGAAGTTTACACATTTAAATATTTTTATTATTTGGCAATAATCGGTTGGCTTATCTCGATCAATATAAATGCAAAAAAAGAATTAAATTCTTATATAAATATTTATTAAAGAATTGAAAGTTTTTTCAAATCTAATGATTTTTTAATGATTATATTCTCAACATAGTATTTATGAGAACAAGCTCTCTATTTATATATAGGAATATTGCTATTATATATAGTAGAAATTATTCACATCAAGATCGCCAAATTTATTGATTGTTATGGATCCTGATATTAGAGAGAGAAAATAAGCAGTTGAAAATGCTAATTACTAAAAATAATAATGTTATCAAATTTTGATCCTCTCACAAAGTTATGTGAACTAGAAGTTCTAAAGATAGTTATTTTACAAACTATTTTAAATTAATTACTAAACTCCTACTAGAATCGAAGTCCTTGAAGGATAAAACTGCATATGCTAAGAAATCCATTGCACATCTGAAGCATGGTAGATTGATCAGTTCCAATGACAAAAATCATTGAAATGAAAAGGAGTAAACATGTTATATTCTCCAGAAAACATCTTAAACATGACTGATAAATAATGTCCAAAAGAAACTCAAGTACCTAAAACCAATGATTTTGATGAAAATAATGAGATCTCGATAAGTTATATCATGTCAAAGAAAACATGGAATCAACATAAAATAAATATTGACTGTATATTTACATATGTAATAACACTTAATATTGTGAAGAATTATGAGAATCTTGAATATAAGTCTTATTGGGGCATATAGACATAAAATGATTTTCAATTTTATTTGGTTAATTTGATATAGATATCTATATGGAAATCTCTAAAAGATTTAAGTTGCTTAAAGCACAAAATTCAAATTCTCGAAAAATTATACAGAGCTCTATATGGATTACTTGATAATGATAGTCCTTGAATGATTAAAACATGCTTAAAGCATGTAAATTAAAACCCTTGAAAATGTATTTAAGTAAATTGTAAAGATCGTTATATGGATTAAGGAAATCTAGTGGTATAATCGCCTTAATAATATGGCTGAGCAAATATCATGCGATTTATGGTGAAAAGTAAATATACGGCATGATTCATCGTTTTTCTATTCTATTGATGAAATATATAAAAATCCCTAAAAGATTTAAAATGTCTAAAGCATATAAAAGATCTTTGTAAGAATTAAAACAATTTGGGCATATGTGGTATAATCGCCTCAGTACATATCTGATAAAAGAATATTATATGAATGACCCAATTTGTCCATATATTTTTATCAAAAGATCAACATCTAAATTTGTTATTATTGCTATATATGTTGATAATATAAATTTCATTAGACTCTAATAGAGCTCCAAAATGCAATGAATTATTCAAAGAAAAAATTTGAAATGAAAGAATTTGAATATACAAAATTTCACCTTGAAGAGTGAACATTCTATAAATGAAATTTATATCAATTAATCAATATGTATAATTCAAAGGATTAAAATGATTTTATATGGATAGAACTCATCAATTAATGAAATTGATAGTTGTGAGGTCATTTAACGAGATAAATAACCAATTTCAACCTCCAAAAATGATTAAAAAAAAACTCTTTAATCCTGAAATACTATATTTTTTTTGCAATAATGAAAATATTATGTCCTGAAGTACCATAGTACGTATTATACTGAGTATATATCTCAAGGATCATTAAACTCATAATGACTGATAAATGATTTACATTTCTTTATTTATGAAAAAAGTCATAATTTATGAAACAAGAAAGTAATATGCCTAATTGAATTGATATTTTGATATGTACAAAGTACATACAGTCTGCTTCCATATAAAACAAGCTCCATAATATTGTAGGAGATAATATTAAAATATATTATATTCCCTAAAGGAATGATAGACTAAAAGAAAAGACAAGCAATTATGTATTCATCAAAGGGAGAAATAAATTTTTAAAACACAATACTCTTTTTCTTTCATTAGAATTTTTTTCCTAGTGGGTTTTTTCTTAATAAGATTTTAACGATGCATATTTTTTGTATAATAGACGTCCAAGAGGGAGTATTATAAATACTATATAATATAATGAATATCCATAAGTTTATTAAAATATTATTTATTTATTTAAAAGCTTTGTCTTTTGGAATAAAGGATTATATCACTTGGGATGAAGGGTTGTCTTTTAAAGATGACTTTTTGTATCCTATAAATAGACTCTTGATCCTATGGATTGAAAAACTAAGATCCTAATACATAACAATCTCTCTCTACTCTCTCTTATCCATTACATTTTTATATATACTCTCTATTTATTATGTTTCGTAACATCTTTTCTATTTTCAAACCTTTTTTATACGTGTTTGTTTCATTTTTGACATTAAAAAAAAGGAAAAAAAATATTTTGGATGCAATGACAAAAATTTCAATAAAATCATAGTTTAGAGTGTTATAAAATAATATAAAACTAAGGAGAAGAAAGAGAAGGAATAGAGAGTAAAATATGAGAGAGAATATAAGAGTGTATTATTATTGATGAGAAGCCATATATATATAGTTACACAAGTAAACCCTAATAGAGTCATCCACAAATTAAGAAGATAGAGTTCGCAATAATTAAGACTATAGGCTTCTAGCCCATATAGGACATCCACTTATTTTACAACACTCCCCCTTAATGTCCATTCTTTAAAAAATATGCCTCGTTAAAATCTTACTAAGAAAAAATTGTGGAAAAAAATCTTAGTGAAGGAAAAAGAGTACATTATTTTTTTTTAAATACGCATTGAAATACTGCCTCATTAAAAACTTTTACAAAAAAAATCTAATGGGACAAAACCTTAGTTAAAAAGGAAAAAAAGTACAGTGCGTATTTTCTTCCCCTCATGAAGATAAATCTTGAGATCTTTATGCAGTCCAATTTTGTGCACCAATTCTTCAAAACTTGTGGTAGAAGCATAAAGTATGTTGATGAACAAATCAATAATATCTTTGCTTGATTGATTGAACTTTAATATCACAATTCTTTCGGAGATCATGAATGAAGAAAATTTTTTAATGATATATGTTTTTCTTATCTCCTCCAACATGTCCTTATAATATGGTAGAAATTTCTCTCTGGACAAATAGACTGCACATAATTTTCATCTTTTTTCATGAATTGCTAAAATATCTGCATAGCTAAATGAAGCAGTAGCAATGCTTCATCCCTTGAATGCCATGAAATAATTGTACCTCCACATGTAAGTGAACAGGTTGATTATAATTTAACATAATATGGATTATACAAGTAACTTGCATTTCATAGCCGATCAAAACTAATTTTTACATGTTAGTTATAATATAACTCATATATATTGCGCCATGAAGATGTCAAAATATATATTTAACTCCATTTAATTTCTTCATATCCAGGAAGAACTATATCTTGCTAATAAAATTTATAAAAATAGGCCAAGTATGAGTAGCAAGATACATTAGCGCCCTTATTGCACTAAGATGTGGTACTTTAGGACCAAAATTTCTTCATAATTTTCTCAAAATGAAAAATGGTCATCTTCTTATCAAGTGACCTCACTATTATCCACATAAAATCATTTGAATAACTTAGTCATATATGTAGATTCATAGGAAAAATCTCATTTATAAAATGCTCGATCTTCAGGCCGAGAAAAAACTTTATATTTTCATTGTCTTTCATCTCAATCTCTTGCCTTAACGAATTTATAATCTTTGAAAGCTCTTAGGAGTTCCAATAATGTTCATAAATCAAATAATGACAAATTCATGTTCAAATATCTCTATAAAAATTCATGAACATATATCATACTATTAAAATATCCTTTCAATAGATATTCACTAATCAAAAGATCACTTTACTCATGATAGTATATAAAGTAAACATCAAAGGTATACTTTCAATAATAAAATATTATAAAAAGAATATAATCATAAAATGATATAATATTATATTGGCCATAAACATCATTAAGGTAATTATATCATATGTACTAAGATTTTTTTAATCCATATAGAAATCTTAAATATATTTCTCAGCGTCTCAATTTGCTTCCTTTAAGCATTTTTTCCATATTTCATGGATATCATTATCCATTAATCTATATAGAGCTCTATAGTAAATTTCTCAAGAACTTAACTTTATATTTCAAGTAACTAGAACCCTTGAGGGATTTTCATATAGATATCTCCATCAAATTAGCATATCAATAAGCAGACATTAACTTATTAGACGCATTTCAAATTTTTATAATTTGCCAGACTAATCATATAATTGTATCAATATATAAGGGTATTTATCTTCATAATCAATGCAAGCTACTTGCGAAAAACTTGTACAACAAGTTTGCTTTATATCTTATGACCCTATTACAATTTCACACAAATATATATTTATATTCTACTGGTTTGATATCTCTTGATGCTAATAAAATTTCAAAATTTTCCTTTTCAAGTAAATTTAAATGCTACATGCATCATTCTTATTTGGCCAATCAATTCTATGTCTATGCTCTCAATATACAATTCTCAAATCCTTATAGTCTTTAAAAAAAAACTTAGCGCTATAAAAATATTGTCGACAACTCCTTTATATTGATTTCATCTTATCCTAACATGATATAATTTATAGAGATCTTACAATTTTCATTCATTTCAGATGCCTGAGTTTCTTCAGAGAATTTATTAGTCATGTCTAGGATCTCATCTAGATTTTATTTTTCTAGAACTTTACCATAGTAAATATTTACTCATTTTCTTTCATCTTTGGAACAAATCTACTATATTTCAGGCATTCCATAAATTCATTAATATAGACAATTTGTCCTTCAAGGACTTTAATTATAGTAAGTGCAATTTGCAGCTAGTATATTAGATTTAATTATCTCCTTATGGATCAGTAAATATATCTTAAAATTAATTTGTAAAATCTTGCAAATGAATTATCTTTTAAATACACACTCCTTTGTATGAGGATCAAGATATAATAACAATAATTTTTTTCCCATTAATTTATTCTTCTAGCTATTTATTTTCTCCCTCTAGTGTCGAGGTCCATGACAATTAACAAATTTGGCGTATATAACTTTCTTATTTGAAAGTTCTAAATATTTAATCATAGAATATAGCTGATATATATTTTCAATCTCCTTTCAGGACACATCTTAGTGCGTTGTAGTGGAGCAATTAGAACATATATCGCACATTTAAAATTCTTTGATGGGTAATATTTGGTTCCTAATCCAAAACCAATTATAAAAAAAAGAACTTATAATAACTTATTTGGCTTGATGTAAATAAGTACTATTAAATTTAGTAGTGCGTCCCTCTAAAAAAATAGGGATCTTCGTTCTCATAATAATTCTTGCAATGAATTGCAATTATTTAACAAATGATTATACTAAATCGTTTTGAGCATAACTAAAAATAACAACGGGTTGCCTTTTAATTATTTCAATTAATATATGCCATAGTCATTAAAAGTTTGATTTGTAATATAATATCTCAAAATTTTTATTTCGAAATACTTTCATTTAAATTAAATCGTAAATCGTGAACCAATAATATTACATCGCGTAATATTTATTGAGGCAGAAAATTATTTTAATTTATTCTAAAATTAATTAAGTAACCGCTAAATTAATTAAAAATCAGATCAATTTTTTAGATCAAATTAATTTAAATTAGATCCGAATCAATTTTTGAAATCCATGTGCGCCCCTATTCTTTTGCCCAAACATAACATTTAGCTGTTCGTTTTTTTTTAATTATTTCCTTTTTTTTATTTTCCTTTCCTTTCTTTCTTTTCTTTCTTTTCCTTTCTTTCCTTTTTATTTTTTCTTCTTTTCTTCTTCTTCCTTTCCCGCGATAACCCTGTCTCCTTCATCTCTCTCTTTCCCTCTTCCCTCTCACTCTGCACTCTCTCTTCCTCACTCAGCTCTCTCTCCTTCTCTCTCGATCTGTCTCTCCTCTCCCTCTCACTGCGCTGCCAGCGCCTCTGCCGCCAGCAGCAACTCACGCCAGCACCGGCCACCACAGCCTCAAGCTCCAGCTCTCTCTCTCTCTCTCTCTCTCTCCCCTTGCAGCAGCACCGCCACCACCAAGCCTCTGTCCTTGTTGCGCAACCATTCTCAGCGCCACAGCTCCTCCATCCTCCTTTGCGCGCGACAGCAGCACAACAGGCCACCGTTCCCAGCTGAGCTCCACCGCGCACCACCATTCCAGCGAGTTTCAGTCACCTTGCACTGCCACCAGCCACGCCAGGCCACCAACGCAGCAGGCTGAGCTGCACTCCGGCCACCGTCTCCTCCTCCTCTCTCCTTAGACGAAATTCAGCCTCCAAAAATTGTGATTTTTGGACTGATTATTTGGGTATTGAATTTAAATTATTTTCAGAATTTATTTAGTTAACTTTAGAAATTTTTGGTTGAATAATTTTATTATTTGTGTAGTTGATAATTTTTAGTATTTTGGTTGATTAATTTTAGTAATTGTGTGGTTATTAATTATTTTGTTAATTTTATATATATTGGTGTATTTTATTATTTTAGGGATGATTTTAATTATTAATTCATCAAGTTAAATTTAGTAAATTAAATTAAATTAAATTTAAGGATATAAATTAGTTAATTAAGGTTTAATGGTTATTATCAAAGGTTTTTAAATAATTAAATTATTTCGGGTGTTGATTTGAGTATATGGTGGAATAATTATTATTATATGAAATATTAAGTTTAAGGTAATTTCAGATTGAAAATAAAAATTTGGTGAAATTGCTAACAATTTATATTTGAGGATTTTAATTAGTTAGAATTATTATTAACGGATAATTAGTGAATTTAAATATATATATTGGTATATTTTGTAAAAATAAAACTAATGGTTGAAAGATTAGAATTAATAAAATTGGTTTAATTATAATAATTTTGGAATTAAATTGATTATTGAAGTTTGGCTAAATGAAAAATAAATTATAATAAATATTATGGTAAAATAATTGGTGGATTTTGATTTAAATAAATTGGACAATAAATAAGAATAAATTATGTTATTAAGAAAAATAATTATTATTGGTGTTAAATTACAATTAGGAGTATAAATATATTGTGAAGAAATTAGAACTAAGAATTTTAGGTATTAAATATAAAAATATATTTTTATGGTAAAATAAATTAAGGTGATATTTAGATTGGGTAAAAATTAAACAAATAAATTATTTGATAGTAAATAATAAGGTTATATATGTGAATTATATTACACAGGACATGGTGATTTGGTGGAAGCGTTGGATTTGAAGTTAATATAGAATGTTAGGATTTATTAAAAAGTTTATTATAAATTATTATTTTGATAGTAGAATATTCAATTACTCAATGAATAGACTACATGAGGAATAGTTATTTAATATATGAAATTATTATTTTAAGAAGTTGAGTTATATTAAAAATAAATAGACAATAAAAATACTACTATAATTAAAATAGGAGTTAGTATCTAAAGTGATATATAAAAATAAGTAAATAAGTTTACTAAATTAAATTCTTAATTAAGAAAGTCATTTATCTGATATTATTTTTTTTATTATAAGTGTTTTTAAGATCGACCAAGTTCCTCCACTATTTCTCTAAATCAGAATCCAAAGTAGAATTACAATAGTTTGCTATCATCGTGAGTAATAATAAATAATATACACCATCCTTGCATACATGCATTTCATATGCATATTATACTTTTTATATTATTTAAACTAATCATTATTCATTCTCTAATTCTATTGTTATTATATTGATATCGTTCTTTTTCCAAATATAATATTTTCAGTACTATAACAATATATAATCTCAGTCTTTGATTATATTCGTATATTGCATATATTGTATGGATTAAATTAGTGGATATTTGTAATGTGATAATGATGTATTTTATATCTGAGTGGAAATTGAAACATGTATCACTATAGGTCAGTGAGTCAGGTATGGAGATATGAAATAAAAGTATTGTTAGTTCTTAAGACGGGTCAATGAGTCAGGTATGAGGATATGAAATAAAAGTATTGTTAGTTCTTAAGACTCTGCTTCCTTCTTCACAGAGAATTGATAATAATCTCCAGCCTTAAAAATGTTAGTATTATATGTTAAGTTTGTGATATTTTGCATATTTTATTTGGTTCCACAGTTAGGGTAATAAATTGATATTTGGTTATGTAAAGTTATTATTTGATTATAAACAATTTGTAAAGTATTTTCTGAAAAGTTGGAGATTATATAATAGGAATGATTTGACCATATTATGACAAATAAATTTTATATGAAAATGTATTTTTAATAAATGAGTACATGTCCGAGCTATAAATTAACTATGATATTGAAGTTGGGCCAAAATCGTTACCGAATGATTATTAAATAATGTTATAATATGAAATTACTATTTCTAGAATGAGATGGTAATAGTGATAAATTATTACAATTTAGGTTTACTATAGGTCTCGAGGACTTTAAACTTACCTAGGTCCTAGTGCCAGTCCGACTCACCGTTTTGGGTGGTGACATGTAAATTTACCATCATTCTCAAGTTTAAATTGTCTTAATAGTATAATCTGAAAATTGTATTCTTAATCAAATTATTTGCATAAATAATCATGCAAACTTTTGGTTGTATTTGATAATAAACTTTGCAAACTTCAGGTTGCAAGTTAATAATAATTATGTAACTATTTTTTGGATGCATCCGTAATATATCCAAAGGAATTCATAATAATTTCCTTTTATACATTCCAGAGAATACAAATAGTTCAATTTGAACTCTTAGTGATTACTCAATGATTAATTTACTTTGAGAATGAACTAAGCATGAAAAATTCTTTAGATTTGAAGAAACTTCTAGTTCTTTAATAAATATCTACATAAGGATTAAATTTTCCTTTTCGCATCATTATTGATCAGGATGGTCTAATTGATCATGCCTAATAATAAAGTACTTATATTTGTAAACTTTTAGTTTATAATCATATTTATTGCAATCATTATCTCTATATGATATCTATTCTAATGAATATCTTTGGAATAATGCATTATGGACATTCTTCTAGGTAATAATACTTGCTCTTCTGAAAAATTTAAATTTTCTTTTACTACCATAATCAAATTTGTCTTTCAATATTTTGATGTACAATAACTAATATCCATATATACCACATTTATTTGTATCACTTCTGGTGGTATATATATATATATATTTAATTTTGTGGTCACCATAATTGCTAAGATCATTACTTCAACCGTGATCTTATTGATATTCTCAATGACAAGTATATCTTTTTAATTGTTCATGTCCACACCCGATATCATATGTTATCGCATTCATTTCAGGGAATGCATCAAATCCAGTTTGATGGATTTCACTACTCTCATGTCCAGTATTATATGTAATTCCATTCACTTCAGATAATAGAGAAAATCTAATTGGACAAACTTCATGATATTAATTAGCAGTTCAATACTTTGCTCAATAATAAAAAGACATGAAATAAATCTAAAGTTTGTCGTAAAATTTTTTTTTCTCAATATTGCTACTTCAAGAGCATATTCGAGGTATAAATTTTATTGACAATCTAAATCAAGGGCTAATGTAGCTCCAAATATAATAACGATGATATCTTAATTATATTTAAAATAAATCAATTCACATTTTTTACCACATGAATAATATATAACAATAATAAAATAATCCATATGGATAATATATATCAATATATAGCGATAATTATAATAATAAAACAACAACTTTAATACTGTAAAATTAAAATAACTTACAGTTTAATGCTTTGCAACAATAAATACATTTATTCATGACGAGCCTTTGTTAATTATACTTTTCCTTCAAACCATTTCAAAGAGCAAGTAAATATTTAACTATTAAATATCTAATAGGAGAAAAATATTGCCTTGAAACCATCAAATCCAAATATATTTCATCACTTTACATTCATGATTAATCATTCTGGCGTAATGTAAAAAACATAAACTCAAATTTTATAATTTATAATATATAAAAGGTGTTATAGCAATAATAAAAATATTTAGATAATAAAATCGCAGAAAATATTTAGCAATTGGCCATGTAGATGAGATAGAAAAAAAAATAATGACTTATGCAACATATAGCCATATTTTATCGAAATATAGCATTATTTTAATA
This sequence comes from Jatropha multifida, assembly GCA_948099535.1. Taxonomy (NCBI): domain Eukaryota; kingdom Viridiplantae; phylum Streptophyta; class Magnoliopsida; order Malpighiales; family Euphorbiaceae; genus Jatropha; species Jatropha multifida. The sequence continues at coordinate 53,305 of CANUEX010017883.1, forward strand.
AAATATTGTGACTAATATTAGATGAATAATATTTTATAATGATATAAATATAGTAAATTGGTTAACAGTTAATGGCCATGAAAACGTCTGAGTATTGATTATAATAATTTAAATAAATAAATAAATAAATTTGTCCGACAAATGGCCATGTAAATGAAAAATCAATCTCTTTTCTTCTTTTTTAAATAATGGCCGAACAAAAAACTTCTGCTAATGTGCATTTTGTATATCAGAAATATTATAACTATATTTAATCATCTAATTGATTAATTAATTTAACTATTAAAATAGCGATTCAATATAAATTTTTTTATATCTCGGCAATCGGTAGTGTAACTTTTAAAAACATGTATAAATATATAAAAGACTTACCTTTGACACATGAATAGATTCAACTACTAAAACTTTAACTTTGATTGTTGTAAATCACAAATTATTCACTCTTTAAGTGATTTGATTAAAAGAGCAATAAAACAAAAATCAAAGTAGTAAAATAAAAATTGCAGTGGTAAAATGAATTGTGCTAATAACGTCTTATAAGATAATATAAATTAAAGAGAAAAAAAAGAAGGAATAAAGAGCAAAATATGAGAGAGTACAAAAGCGTATTATTATTGATAAAAAACCACATATATATAGTTACACAAGTAAAATCCTTATAGAGTGCTCCATAAATTAGGAAAATAGAAGTCGCAGTAATTAAGACTACAGACTTCTAAGACATCCACTTATTTCACAACATAGAGAACATATTTTTCTTTTTCTGTTTTTTTTTCCCTTTGAAGAAACCTCATAGTTAACCACCACATTATTTCGACTATAATTTAAGAACCAAAAATTTACTCACTTTCAGAAAATCCAAACATCATGTCTTTTTTCCCCAGTGGTTCCTACCATAATTAGGACAACTTTCATATAATATTTTATAGTATCAATTCAATGTTACACATTTGCATTAAACTTCTGACAAAATATTTGAAGATACTTACAGAAGCGTACTCTTAAAAAAATTAAATTTCAAATAGTAAACTTTGCCATTAAAGAAAAGTTTGGCATTCTCTCCAATTAGCCACCTTTCCATAAATTATGTATCTTCCTTTTAAATGCATGAGCATGGATACAAGACAACTAGGTTTGCTTCTCTAAAACATTTTTCCAGTACCATCTTTCCTTGAAACAGATTCATCAACATGCATCCGCGTACAATGTTCTACCAATGAAGACATCTGGTCGACCTTGTCATATAATCCAAGGATCCCACCGGTGTGTATGAAGAGGATCTTTCTGCCCTCCCACTTTTTTGGATTCTCTGCCATGTCTTTCATCATTCCATAAGCAGCTTTCCCACTAGAAGATTGAACTGTCAACTCGAGGATTTTCAAATTTTATTGAATTTCTGGTTGATATTTTGATTCTAAGTTGACTCCTACTTCCAGCTCTACAGATTTTAACCATGCTTGTTGTCCTGACTAAATTTGACAACATCAGCCCTTTAACTATGAAAGTCACTGTTCTATTTGCCTTCAAGCTAGTTCCATAAATTGTGGAGAAGACCAGCCACAGTTGGGTAGAAAATTGAGCTAACTATAAATTTAAAAGAATGCCACGCGAAAGAACATGAGATCGCAATAGAATGTGCTACTCTACCTGTAAACTGGATCTAGAACAACACCAGTAGCTGTAGCAACTTCCTGGACAAACTTAAGCTCATCAGAGGTGTTCATTGCATATCCTAGACCTTTGGCCTGTAGGAGGAAAGAAAATCAAGCACAAGAATATGACGATTATAATTTCATCTTCGACTCCAAATCAATTGCAGACACATTCCATGTAAGCATAATACTATACAAACAATTATGCATGCAATTGGCTTATTGGACATTGCAGCTCAAGAAACTTCCAAAACAATATTAAATCTAACAAAATGAAATAAGAATTGAATTGACCACTCTAAACATAGTTTGAGGAGAAACTAGGACCCTGTTCATTTCAGAGAGAAAGAGCCAGTTTTCCATTAAATTTTTCTAAGAAAACAGTTGTCATGGAAAACATGTTCAAATTTGGTTTTCCCTATTATTTTCCAAGAAAATGGAATTTCCCAATTTACTAATTTTATAAAGGAATTTACCATTTTTGGAGGTGAGGTTTTATGATCTCCTTATTCCCATTTTCTTTTCAATTTTTTTCCAAATTTGTGCAAATAACTCTGTCGCTTGTTAGCCAACAACACATTTACAAACAGAGAAGAGACTAAATAATCCAATCTATCAAGTAAAATCAAATTAAAACCACCAAATCAGATTAATCTCAACAAAAAGCGAGAGATTTGGCAGCCAGCAGCGCAAACTCTCTAAGTCAGGGTGCCATCTCTGATTCTGACCAGCCCATGATTAAATTAGTAGCCTATTAGAAGATCAGAAACATACTTTTGTTCAAAGATAAACATCCCTTGTTTTGTGTGAGCTACTTCAATTCTTAGAAAATACTTTTATCTCAAACTCCTTAATCAAACACTTAATTGCAGCCTGCCTTTCGCTTTCATCATTTCCTGTTATAATTATTTATCCATATAGGTAGAGACTACCCCATTTTGTGTGTGTTCATAAACAATGTATGGTCCACTCTTTGTTTGTGCCCAATAGTTTGCAATATTTCAGCTCTACAAAACCAAGCTCGAGGTGATTGCTTAAGACCATAGAAAGCTTTCTTCGATTTACACACCTTATTACCTGTCACATTTTCATTAAAACCAGGAGGAATGTCCATGTATATTTCTTCTTCTAAGTCGCCATGCAAGAACACATTTTTAACATCAAATTGTTGAAAATCCCTTACCGTCTTCATTTTTCAATGGGGCAAAGGTTTCTTAATAGTCGACCATAGGTTTGAGTGTTTTGTTTGGCCATTAATCTTGCCTTATATCTTCCCAATGTCCCATCAGCCTTATTTGTTACTTTTCCTTTTTTAAAAGTGGATACTTTACTAGGTACCCAAACCATACAATCGTATAATCATTTAAATTTGGAAAACTACAATCATGTATAATCATATAAATTTGAAAAACTAAAATTTAAAATTTAAAATAAAAAATGAATAATGTAAAAACTATAAATAATAAATCATATCGAAAATATAAAATAAAAATAAAGAAACAAGTTGTAATTTGAACACATTTTTCGTTTTCTAGAATTAGTAAATAACTTTCCAATTTAATTACAAATGAATCTAATCTCCATTTTCTCCAATTCACTTTTCCACTTCCCTGGAAAATGGAAAACAGAAGAATAGATTTCCACAAACAAACACCACCTCGAACTTCTAGTGAAAAGTATGAGGTCAACATGTTCAAACATAGTTCTACAGGAATCAAAATTCAATTAAATTTTTAACATAACCAAAACCGACTTGTGAGCTATATCAGTTATATTCTCTTCTTTTTCTTTTTCTTTTTCTTGTTCTTTTTTTTTTTTTTTAAGAGTGGAAGGCAAAGAGCTGTTTCATAGATATCTTCATTTTCTCTATGATGCTATGTTTAGAAATTTGCATTTTCCAGTTGCAGTCTCCATGGCGCATCTAAATGTCATATAAGCTTAAACCAACATTATCACATTTTTTAACATATAATTTACCTCACGAAGGGAGGGGGAAGAATGAAAGGGGGGAAAAAAGGGAAAGAATTCATTAGATATGTCAGCACTCACATTTTGAATGTTTACAATCCCCTGTGAGTTAACACCTGCTCCGAGTTCATCAATTAGTGATTGAACAAAGTTGTAAAAGTAATCAGGGTCATCACAAACAGAGAACGCATGAACCTACAAATAGGAAAATGCAAGTAGAGTCAAATTGAGAAGTAAGAGACAAACTGAGAATCTGAAGACATACCTTTGCCTTGAAAGTACCTAACCGTGATCCCAGTGACAGACCAGCAATTGTACCTCCACTGTTAATCAAAACGGAAAAACTAACATCTTATTTTCACAAGTAGCGGAAAAGAAAGTATAGTGAATCATAAGATTAGTTTCTGCTCTCTGGATTATAGTTGTAGGCTAAACATTCTAGTGCCTGAGTGCTATGTTTGTTATCAGACAACTGCAATTGCCAAACACCGTGTCATTGAAGTCCATAGCTCAGCATACAGTGAACTTAGATGTACAAAACATGTAATGGTTGTCAAAATCATAATGATTAAGTCATAAACTTGTACATATAAAGTAATATCTCTCAATTTGAAAGTTAGAGACCTGCCAACTCTCAATAAGAATCCCAAATCAAATTAGGAAAAAAAAGAAAGAAAAAAAAGAACACATTCTCGTTATCCCTGTAACTTGAATAATAATCAAGAGCACTGATTTTGATTATGCAAATACTACTTTCTACTCCCAGCAGGCATGCATGCATGACACGTGACAAAAACAATAACAGCAACAAAAATATAACAATGAAACAACGAAAGAAGAGAAACATGAATCACTTAATCATTTATTCAAGGTCAAGCATGAGCAAAATCAAGGATCTCATATTTTAATTATTGAAGAAACGGTGGAGCAGAGATTTCTAGACCCCCATTATATCCAGCTAAACCATATTTTTCACTCTGAACTTTTCAAGTAGTTTCAATTTCGCTCTAAAATAACCTTTATCCACTGAATACCCCAAATTTGTTTTAATTTCACCCTAATTTTAAAATTGGGCTTAATTGGAAAAAAAAAAAGAAGAGAAAACAGAATAGGGGATCCATAGTAATTAGTAACACCATGGGTTCAACTTAACCTGACATTGTTCACAATATCTGAACTCACTGTTTTACATATTGCGCTATATCTTTAAACTCATCGTTTTCACTCCATTCATTCTATTTCTCCATGTCTCACCACCCTCATTCTCTAACCTGATCTATTGCTAAGACTAACCTACAATTTAAGATCCAGCAAATATAGAATCCATAATTGGAAAAGAAAAAAAATACAGCATTGCATTAGTTGAAAGTGAAAAGGCAAGACTGCTTTTCTGAATGAACCCAGAATTTCACAGCCACAAATTCGACCAATATGAGAAAACCCAGATCAAAAGTTTCAAAAGAAAAAATCCAGCAGACTGAGAAAGAACAAGAATAAAAAATTAGAATAAGATAAAAAATAACCAGATATTCGAACGATCAATGTCAAAAACTTCCATAACTAACAACAAGCAGATGAATATGGGTAATGAATAATCAATGTCAACTCCTGCCCTTCAATTCTATGATTTCTAGATTTTAGGAACTTCACACGTCTGGTGACATGATTCTTGTGGTTGCAAGTGCCTACAAGAAATAGTGCATACAAAAGCACTAGCTTTGCTACCTAAAACTCATACATGAATTGGATACCAAGATACATTAGAGTCTCCATATGTTTCAAAAAGAATTTTTATGTGAAAGGGATGTCCATTTATTATATATACAGAAATGTTATACCAAAACTGGAACAAATCAAACTTGATATGAGACAAGCAGGGAGGAAAAGATTTAAAAGAAAAGTAGGGCCTGCTAATCTGGAAAAGAGATTAGAGAAGAACCTTCCACAAGCTACAACAATATCATCAAATTTTAATCTCCCAGCACTAGCATGAACTTGCTGCTCAATTTCCTTGATTGCTTCAATATAACCCCTGCACGGAATTCAAACATAAAGACTAATAGTACCGTGGCACAGAAAACGCATAACATTCTTCTAAAAAAAAGAGAGGGAACATCCACATGCATAATGACAGCAAAAGGATGTTACTGGTCATTTAGTTCTGTTTCCTCAAACAGAGGGAAGCTATCAAGTTATGGGGAACATATGCAAGAGATGAACACAAATTCAAAGGAACATGAAGCAAAAACTTTTGGAAAGAAAAAAAAAAGAAAAAAAGAGAGAGAGAGAAAGGAAACAAAGGAAATAAGGAAAGGTGGCACCTAAAATTAATAAATCAATAAGATCTGTAATTAGAGTGGAGAAGATGAATTTTCTGTGTTTCGTTATGAACAGGACTAGCTTTTTTACATAGACAAGAGTGTTCCTAATTCAGGAAATAAAACTAACAAATCCCTACAAATCTTCTAGTTTCTATATACACATATATGACTAATCTCCTAGATTCTTTTTTCCACAACACTCCCTCTCAAGTCGAAGCATAGATGTTAATCGTGCTCAACTTGTTACAAAGACAATCAACTCGAGATCCATTTAGAGCTTTTGTGAAAATATCCCCTAGTTGTCCAGTTGTCTTGACAAGTCATGTAGAGAGAATATCTTGTTGTATCTTTCCATGAACAAAATAACAATCAATCTGAATATGTTTTGTTTGTTTATGGACACTGGATTTGATGTAATATGAATAGCAACTTGATTATCACACTACAAGAAGGATGCAAGAACTTCTGACAGCACGTGAGCCCACATGTTGTGTCTGACAGTGGCCGGAAAACTGGGTATGAGCCGATCGGCGAACTCTCTTCCTCCTGGTCTGAGCGGTGTCATTCACTTTCCCTCCTGTGGTTGCGGTAGCTTCAACCTAGCTCTAGGGTTTTTCTCTCTCTAATGTGTTTAGGCTGAAAAAGGTCAGGTATGACTCTGATACCATGTTGAAATATTAGAGATTAGGTTTTGGGAAAAATTCCTTCTCTATTTCTTGTGTATTTGTGACTGACATCTAGATGTATATATGTACACAAATAACTCTACAACTATATTGGAAATTTGCAATAAAGGAAAGAAATCATATAAGAATATGTAAGTCAACAACCCAAAAGCTTACCAAGCCAATATTGTAGTGATGTAGAACCAAGAAGAACAAAGGCAAAAACAAGGAACAAATCCTTTATGAAGAAAGGAACTGATTCCAAAAGTGTCTTCCAAAAGTAACTTAACAAACTATACACCAAAATATCATTAAAAAACACAAGGACAAAACACAAAGAGAGAATACCTCATTTATGATGGATTGAAAAGTTGAGGCGCATTGGCGAGACCAAACTGTGTCACCAAAAATTCAAAATGCTCATTATGAGTCCGAAAGTCGTTTTCCCAACATCATTAGGATGCATCCTGACCTAATGGTACCCCGACCAAAGGTCCAACTTTGTAAAGTATTTATCGTCTACCAATGCCAATACTTCATCAATTACAAGGATTGGAAACTTATCTCCAAGAGTTTTGCATTTACAACCCTATAATCAACACATAGTTGCCATGTCTTATCGTCCTTTGGGACTAAATGAATTAGAGATGAAAAGGCAATTGACTGGATTTGATAATTCCGTACACTAAGATAATCGAACATTGCTTTTCAATCCCATCTCTCATGTGGAACACAATAGAGTCGCACTACCACCAGTGCTGTGCATGGTTGTTCCAAGCTGATGCAGTGATCGCAATTGTGAGACGAAGGCAGGCCTTTAGGGTCTTCGAATAAGGTCGAATAATTGAATAATAATTTCTAGACATCCAACTCCAAATAGTGCTTAGTAGATTTTGGATGTTTGGGTAGAAGTGGCACTCTTGATACCATTATGTTCAATTGACATTCCCTGCTTCTTAAAGTTCATACACATTTTTGAAAACTCACATGTTATACTTCCACAGCGATATCCTCTTGTAAGCCACAAACATACAGTTGAATCTTTTGCTCTCGTGATAAAAATCAAACTAGAGACAATCCTCGACGATTCCCACTTGTTTCAATATCGCCAATTCCCCCAACTTGTTACTTCGAATAGGTGGACCAAACCGCAAGTGCATTGGTGCTTGAACTCGTCACAAGAAGGATTAGGAGTGTCACTAAGGAACCATAATTGGGCTGCTCCTTCCAAATGGAATGATACTTGTGAAAGAGAGAAGAAGAAAGTTTTGAAACAAGCAATCGGCTTGATTTATTTCTCATATACAGTTTAAGGTATATATAATACACAGAAATAGTTCTAAAAAAGGAAAACAATCTCCTAATATCTCCTAATTATGACTGAATATCATCCTAATATATGCACAATCTATTCAAATAATTACAAGATTCTAACACTCCCCTCAAGTTGGAGCGTACATGTCATATGCTCCTAGCTTGTTACAAATATATTCAATACGAGGACCTCTAGGAGACTTTATAAGGATATCTGCTAACTGATCGTTTGAACTAACAAAAGAAGTAGAAATACATCCTGATTCAATCTTCTGTCTGATGAAGTGACAATCTATCTTTATATGTTTTGTCCTTTCGTGAAACACTGGATTAGAGGCAATGCGAAGTGCTGCTTGATTATCATAAATTAATTTCATCTGTTTAATTTCTCCATATTTCAATTCGTGAAGAAGTTGTTTTAGCCAAATAAGTTCACACGTAGCTAGTGCCATGGCTTGGTATTTTGCTTCTGCACTTGATCTTGCTACAACAGTTTGCTTTTTACTCTTCCAAGATAACAAATTTCCTCCAATCAGAACACAATATCCTAAAGTAGACAGTCGATCAAAGGGAGAACCTGCCCAGTCTGCATCAAAATATCCAACAATTTGTAAGTGACCCCTATCTTCGTACAACAAACCTTGGCTAAGAGTTCCCTTGATATACCTCAGAATACGAATCACTGCATCCCAATGGCTATCACATGGAGATTGAAGAAATTGGCTAACCACACTTATTGCAAAAGATATGTTAGGTCGTGTTGTGGATGCTTTTGTGGGCCGATCCTATGTTAGGAAAAGCAATTAATTTGGGCTGCTGTTTAGGGCTTGGCTGCCACTTTAGGATTAATATTTTAATTCAAATTGTCCACTCTCCTTTAGTATAGGAGTTGTGTTTATCTCTATTTTTAAGGAGCCCAATTTATAGGTTTCCTATTCATGTAGTAAGTCTTGTCTTATTTAAAGGACAATTAGAATAATAAAAGGGGAAGTCAGAATTTCACTCAACACAGAGATCCGAAGCTCTCTCTAACGAGGTCCAAGGTTTTCAAGTTCCCTTTGAAGTGCTTGAGTTAATTATCACAATAGGTCGCAAGAAGAATCAAGACAAAGGGAAGTTAATTGAATTAGACTTTTCTATAAATCGCCCTGTGACACGATCCTATTCTTGTATTCTTAACAGGTCGTGTGATTGTAAGATAGTTTAACTTACCAACCAATCTGCGATATCTACCAAGATCTTCTAACGACTCCCCCTGTCCAAAAATAAGTCTGACATTCGGGTCCATGGGAGTATCCACATGTTTACAATCTAGCATGCCAATTCTAGCATATCCAGGGCATATTTTCTTTGGGAGATGCACATACCTGTCTTAGATTGAGCTACTTCAATCCCTAGAAAATACTTAAGATTTCCTAAATCTTTAGTCTAAAAGTGGCTAAACAAATGCTATTTGAGCTGAGAAATCCCTTCATGATCATTACCTGTTATCACTATGTCATCAACATAGACCACTAGATAGATACACTTGCTATAATCTCCATGTCTATAAATTACTGAATGATCAGCTTCACTCCGGTTCATCCCAAATTGTTTCACAATAGCACTGAATCTTCCAAACCATGCCCTAAGAGATTGCTTTAAACCATATAGAGATCGATGTAAATGATACACTAAGCTAGACTCTCCCTGAGCAACAAAACCAGGTAGTTGCTCCATATAGACTTCCTCGGCCAACTCCCAATGTAAAAAGGCATACTTGATGTCAAGCTGATGAGGGACCAGTGACTGATAGCTGCTAGAGATATGAGAAGACAGATAGATGCAATCTTAGCCACAGGAGAGAAGGTGTCACTATAATCAAGGCCATAGATCTGAGTGTATCCCTTAGCAACAAAATGAGCTTTAAGACAATCAATTTTGCCATCTGGACCAACCTTGACAGTATAAACTCAACGACAACCAACAGTATTTTTGCCGGTAGGTAATGGAATAAGTTCCCAAGTTCCATTGTGAAGAAATTAAAGGAAAGAATTTTCTATATTTCTTTCTATTGTGTTATGTACAATCCCTAAGCTAGGTAATTTATATACAAGAATCTCACTAGAATAGGAAAATAATTAACTAGAAAAGTCTAGCAAATTAAGGAAGGAAATCAAGGAGATTAATAACAAGAATCTTAACACTCCCCCTCAAGTTAGTGCAAAGATCTTATACAGGCCCAACTTGCAAACAAAAGGGTGAAACAACTTGCTACTCAAGCCCTTCGTGAAGACATCAGCCAATTGTTCTTTTGAAACCACATAGAAAACATTCGTGGAGCCTTCAACTATTTTCTCTTTTATAAAGTGACGGTCAATCTCTATATGCTTAGTTTAACCATGCCAGACTGGATTATTCACTATACTGATGGCTGCTTTACTATCACAAAACAAGGATGTATCTATCGTTTCAGCAATTTTAATTCTCCCATCACTTTACGCAACCATAGGAGTTCACAGATTCCTTGTGCCATGGCTCTATGCTCGGCTTCTACACTAGACCTAGCAACCATAGTTTGTTTCTTGCTTCTCCATATGACCAAGTTTTCACCAAGAAAAACACAATAACCTGAGGTTGATCTTTTGTTATCAAGAAAACTAGCCCAATCTGCATCCGTGTAGCCTTTGATTCTCAAATGGCCATGTTTGGGAAATAACAACCCTCTACCTGGGGCTGAATTCAAATATCTCAAAATTCGATGCACAACTTCTAAGTGAAATTCCTGAGGGTCATACATGTACTGACTCACTAGACTAACAGCATAGGCAATATCTAGTTTAATATAGAAAAGATAGATCAGTCTCTCAACCAATCTCTGATACTTGCCTACATCAACTGGACTTCCCACTCTAGCTTGAAGCTTGTGATTAGCTTCAATGGGTGATTCTGCAAGCTTACATCCCAAAATACCAGTTTCTTTAAGGAGATCAAGAATATACTTCCTTTGAGAGATAAAAATTCATTTTTCAGATCTAATAACTTCAATTCCAAGAAAATGTCTCAACTTTCCCAAATCTTTAATCTCAAACTCTTTGGCTAACAAATTTCTCAAGTGAGTCATTTTTTCTTTATTATTCTCTGTCACCACTATATCAACAACATAAACAATAAGTAATGCGATTTTACCTGCATGATGTTTAATGAACAAGGTATGATCAACATCACTTTGAATGTACCCAAAAGAAGGCATGGCTTTATTGAACCTTTCAAACCATGCTCTTGGTTACTTCAGCCTATACAATGACTTCTTCAGCTTGCAAACTTTCCGTCTGGTCTTGTCATCAGCAAATCGAGGAATCTCCATATACATCTTTTCTTTCATATCACCATGTAGAAAGGCGTTTTTGACATCAAACTGATGTAGCTCGCAATCAAGATCGGCTGCACAAGATAATAAAATTGTGATAATGTTCATCTTGGCTACAGGAGCAAACGTTTCCTGGTAATCAACCCTATAGGTCTGACTAAATCCTTTAACAACCAATCAAGCCTTGTACCTTTCAATTGAACCATCTACTCTATGTTTAATTGTGAACACCCATTTACATCCAACCGGCCTCTTTCCTGGTGGAGGAAATACAAGATCCCAAGTCTCGTTTTTTGTCAAAGCTCTCATCTCCTCAATCATTGCAGCCTTCCATTTCGAGTCCTTTAATGCCTCTTGCCAATCTTACAGTATAGAAATAAAAGAAATAGACAAAACAAAGACTCTGTAAGAGAAAGACAGATCATTATAGAAGATAAAATGAGATATTGGGTATTTAGTGCACGTCCTAACCCCTTTTCTGAGAGCAATAGGAATATCAAGATCAGTATAAAAGGAATTAGAATCGGTATTAGGGTCAAAAACATGACACTCCTCTTGTTGTACAAAAGATATGCTTGTCGTAAGGATGGAAAGAATCTCGTCCAAGAACTTGGACACGAATCTGATCATACTCATTATTTAGGCCCGCTAAGAAATCATACACACGTTCTACTTCAATCAACTTTTGAACTTGAGTTGCATCCTCAGGACATTTTGCTTGAAAATCCTAATAATAATCCAACTCCTGCCACAACCCGCTAAGTTCCGCAAAATACTAAGCAATAGTTAAATCCCCTGCTTTGTCTCATGAACTTTTTATCGCAATTCATATCTCTAAGCATAGTTTCCTGTTTGTGAATATGTCTATGAAGCGGCATCCCATATCTTCTTGGCTGCATCGAGGAGCAAATATCCTTAGAAAATAGTTGGTTGCATGGAATTTATTAACTAAAACATAATAAAAGAATTCTCGGATTTCCACCATGCCTGTTTAAACTGGTTTTGTTGCTCCACCATCGAGGTATCCCTGCAAACCTCTAGCTTCAATGAATAATAAACAGGATCGAGACTAAGCCAAGTAATTTGTTCCATCTAACTTCACTGGACTAATCTGAAGTGAGGGGCTCTCTGAATACAAACTAAAATTTTTCTTGATGTCACTCATATTGTCAGACACAGAAGAACACAAACAGCAGCAGTGAAATAAGCCGAAAAAAGGAAAAAATTCCGTAAAGCAGAACTGGATCTGAAGCACCAGTGTAGTTAAGTCACAACACCAAATCGAAGCCGTTGGAACAAGAAATGCTGACAGAGCTCGCCGGAAACAGCAGCATGCGCCGGCGCTTGAGGAACGGGCAGGAGATTCTGTCAGCGCGTGTGCTCGCACGCGTGATCGAACGGCAACGCGGTTTCGACGGAGGGCCGATCGATGGACACTCTTTCATCTGAGATGGGTGGTGGCGACCAACTCCCTCTCCCAGCAGTGCTATGTGTAACTCGGACCCTAGACCAAAAACTGTTGCCAGAGAAATCACAGCAATGCTCTGATACCATGAAGAAATTAAAGGAAAGAATTCTTTTGTATTTCTTTCTATTATGTTCTATATACAATCCCTAAGCTAGGTAATTTATATACAAGGATCTCACTAGAATAGGAAACTAATTAACTAGGAAAGTCTAGCAAACAAGGAAAGTAAATTAAGAATGTTAATAACAAGGATTTCAACACCATCTCAAAACTGAGGCCTATACTGATGCAGATTGGACTGGATCTCCAGAAGATCGATTTTAGGCTATTGTACTTTTGTTGGAGAAAATCTGGTTTCTTGGGAGTAAAAAGCTGAATGTAATAAGTTGTTCAAGTGCAAAAGTTGAGTATAAAGCCATGGCTCTAGGAGTTTCTGAGATGTTATGGTTGAGAAAGTTAATGGGTGAATTAAAACTTTTAGAGTTTGCAGCCTCAACCTTGTTTTGTGATAACAAAGCTGCTATTAGTATTGCTTAGAATTCAATTCAGCATGATAAAACGAAACACATAGAGATTGACAAACACTTCATAAAAGAAAAAATCAACTAGAGTGTCTTGACGCTTGTTCATGTGAATTAAATAATCAACTGACAGATATCTTCACTAAGGGGCTAAGTAGCAAAATCTTTCACAATTTAGTGTGTAAGTTAGGCATCTTTTCCAAAATCATTATTTTCTTCGTTAAAAACTTATCACTACCGACAATGAAAGGTCTACAATGGCCAGTGTCATCGGTGACCATCCCGCTCCCATTAGCCGCTATATTAAACGAGTTCGATAGTGGATACCCTGTCCATTAGTAGTAAAAAATATATTTTAATTAAATTTAAAATTTGAATAATTAAATATTCGCAGATACCCTACCCATTTAAAAGGTACTTTCAACGAGTTTTAGATGGATACGGGTAGTAAATATTTAAACAGGTTCGAATATGAATTCTTAAATACGTATTTAAACGGGGTTTAGAACGGACATAGATAATAAAATTTCAACGGATACCTATATAGTACCTGCTCCGCTTTGTTCTATTGAGAGGTGTATTGGATCAAGAGTCTGTTAGATTTTAAAAGATTTTTAAAATCTTTGGGTTGGAGAATGGATTTGTGAATAATTTTTTTATTCATACGTGACACCCTAAAAACCAACGAATACCATCAAATTTGTATGAACTTTTAAAAAGTCATAATTGAATACCATTAGATTTTGTATGGATTTTATAAGAGTCTGAATTGAATATAGACTCTAAAAGAGTCTAGATCGAATACCACTGGAATTTTAAAGCCTTTTAAAATCTAACAGATTCTTAATTCAATATACCTTCCTAATTGGGTTAGATCAGGGAAAACACAAATAAGTTTTTTATTATAAATTCAAGGGCACAAATTTGGTCATTGCTTTATGTCATTACTAAAAATAGTACATGAAGAATGTAAAAATGCAAATGCATTCAATAATAACTCTGTTGATTATTTAAAAAATTGACAGGGTTTGCTCAATTGTAGCTTGAATCCCTTACACATTTTAACATTACCATCCCCAAAACCTCGACACATTAACTATAACTTAATATACGTAATCAAGAATCCAAGTAATAAGGTTTCTAGAGTAGAATAATTAAACTTTTGTCTAAAAACCTTTTAGTAGTATATTATTATAAAAAACTCGCAAGGAAGTTTTCATTTTCTATTGATTAAAGTATATTGAATAATTCACAACTTTTGTAACACCAAAGTATTCAAAAGCATTATTATCAAAACTAAAAAAGATGCTATTTAAAAATTTAACATGATGTTTTCCTTTCTATAGCATTTACAGTCTTTAAACTTTAGTTGGAAAAGCATAAAAAATTTTCTCATGAATATTTCATTTCCAAGTAAAACAACAAAAAATATGAGATGATCATGGAAGCAAAAGAAAACTTGCATGGTAGTAATATATCCAACACAACATAGAGAAGATTTTGACATCAACTTTGCAAAATAGATTTATGTAATTGGAGAATTAATTATTAATAAAACAATGATAATTATATATTATTTTGTATATGACCATTTTAATAATGGCTAAACATTTTAGTCATGTGGTACAAATGGTTCAAAAAAGAAAAATTAAAGCCTTTTGGAAATTTCAAGAATAAAAATTTGTTACTTAAAAAAGAGTATATATTCATGAATACTTCCATCGAGTACTAAGTGTGTGTAGAACTTGATTCATGAATGCATCTGTATACTGTATTCATTATTGATATGAATATTCACATGTTAATACCAGTTATTACTACTTGCATGCACATGAAAAAATGGCTAGTGATTGCTTCCTTGCAGCATTTTAATGACACCATGTAGCTGTTAGAAAATCCAAATAGATGCTGAATGTTTACCAACTTCATGCAGAAACAAGCAAGTGCTTAAAGCCAAAGGATGGATATAGAATAATATGGCTTAACTCCTCTCCCAAGATGAAATATTAATCAGTTTGTATGGCTCAAAAACTTAGTTGCAAACTCAAAATGAGATGTCAAAGTAGATATATATTATCCACCTAAACTCACCAGGTTCCAATGGCATTTGATCCACCAACAGGAATAATATACGGCTTCCTCCCTTCCTTTAGCAACTTTTCTTTTAAGATATTAGTAAGAGTCTGATACCAAAAGTTGAACAAAGAAAACAAAACCTATCAATTAAATAAATATCTAAAAACATATGCAGACACTAGTTCAAGATGAGAGAAGAACAATGGGGCAAAGCGGGTGGAGGGGAAGGGGGGAGGAGAGAGAATCACACTAGGAGCATATGCAATAGTTAAGCCTATTAGTAGCCACATTGACAACTAAAACATAAAATGAGTAGCTATTCATGAAATAAGATACTGGCAGAACCATCCAATTCAATTCACAACCATAATTTTATGGCATCGGTTTAAATAAAACGCTAGAAAACTTCATAGGTAAATGTACATTTATTTGTCTCTCCTTATCAAAAACTATACCATGTTCTGCTGCAAGATAAGAATATTTTCAGCAAGGTTCCTTTGGTAAAATGTAAGAGGATTTCAGTTCTCTCATCAAACAACATATAGATAGAGAACAAGTAGGTGGAAAATGTCTCGCTATTTTTCAAATATGTGCTTCTCGATAAATGAGAATGGAGATGACTGAAAAAATATCTTACAGACATTTATTATAGGTGCGGGAACTAACATTATGATGTAAAAGGGTCCTGGAGTTTAGGTGTCAGTTCACACCTAAAGTACAGAGTACGAAAGATATAAAAATAAGAACTAATTCTATAAAAGAAAATTACAAATATTCATGGCATAGAACATGTAGAATGCTAGTATTAATGCTTTTGATATCTTAAAGAAAAGGGGAAGAAAACTAAAGATGTTACAAAGGCTTAAACCATGAGAGCTCTGCTCATCATACAAGCTAGAATGATGAGCAGAGGATTCTTATTGAAAAACAGGCACAGAATCAGCGAAGCGTCCAGAATAGACAAAAGACAAAAAAAATCCAGAGAAGGGGATCCATAATGTGCATAAAGAAAAGGAGAAAAGGAGAAAAAAAGAATAGGTGAAAAAGATGACAAGTAAAAGAGGGGAAGAAAGGAGAAAAGGTGTTGCTTAGAGGTACTAAGATTTCAAAAAATTACGCAGAAAAAGGAGCAAAGGAAAAAACCAAAGCTCATACATACATAATATGAAAGGCATGCATAAGAAAAATAATTTGGCAATGAAGAAGCAATGACAAACCACACTCCCAATTTGTGCATATTCTTCTTTTGAAATGAGTTGAACATGAGCTCCAACAAGTCGGTCGACCAATAGATTGCCGGTCAATCCAGGATCTTGGTCCACAAGAATCTGCAACACATACAAGAAAAGGAAAAATCTAAGGCGAGCAACAATTAAAATGCATAGCCGATGAGAAGAAAGAAGAGTTTGTTTACCTTGGATGTGCGAAGAATTAGATAACAATCAAGATTAAGGTACTTAGCAGCAACAGCAGTGGCACGACAGTGGTTGCTCTGAATGCCTCCAATAGTAATTATAGAGTCTGCGCCATTGGCCACTGCATCTGCCATCAAGAATTCCAACTTTCTCACTTTGTTGCCACTCAATTGCATGCCCGAGAGATCATCGCGCTTAAAAACACAATTATAATCAACATAATAAAATCTACCAAAACAAAAGGCTCAAATAGAAACATAAAATTAAATACTCACCTTCAACCAAACCTCAGTGCCATCAGGCAAATTAGGAAGATTCCAGCGATGAATAGGAGTAGGAAGATGAGCCAGAGAGAAATAATGAGATGGAATAGGATTGAAATGAGAGGCCCATGAAGGAGGACTGTATGCCTTTTTACTAAGGAATTCCACCGACCTCTTGTTTCTATTGTTATTTTCCTCCAATTCCATTCTCTCGGACTCACTAGCACCAAAGATTGACCTGATCAGAGGAAGTTCGCTTCCGAAGGAGCTCTTGCTGCTGCTGGCGGGACAAGCGAGACAACACAAGTAACGGCTGTGAAGCATTTTGGTCTCTTTTGCTTTCTTTAGATTCGTAAACTTCCATTAAACCGACTGCAACCACCGAATCAAATCAGTTCGGTTGAGTTTTTCACACGTGAATTGTGGTTTTCACAGCAAATCCATATTTGACTCTAACTAGAAAAAATGTATATCAATCAACAAAACCAAACAGGGCATCTATTTATATCTATCTATATATATATATATAATCCTGAAATTAAAAATTCTGTAGTCAAAAAGAATTTTATAAAATTGATGTGAAATTTTTATATTTAAATATTATCTTTTATCTTTTTTTATAAATTTTTAATAATTTTTCAATATTTCTATTTTTATATCTATATATACCTATATCTAAAATTTTAAACTTTTGAATAATTAAAACTTTAAAATTTTTGAATTATTGAATTTAAAATTTTAAAAATTTTTGAAGTTTTGAATTTAGAATTTCAAAAATTTTTGAATTTTTTTTTATCAAATACCTATGTATATTTCTTTCAATGATTATTTTTCACAATAATTTTCTTCTTATCTTTTATTGTTTTTTTCAATTATTTTATTTCAATTTTATAGATTTTTTTTATATATACGTTAATGTTTTTTAGATTTTGATTAGCAACAAGATGACGAGCACAATTTCAATCCATATAAACTACATCTTTTTCTCCAACTCGAGTAATATTATCAAATATCTGAAAATTTTAATTTCAAAAAATAATATTCATTTAAGTTTTAATTTTAAAATTTTAGCGAGTAAAATTTAATTAGATCCAAAAATCCATTTGATTTTATCAAAAACAGATTGAAAATCAAATGGATTTATTGAATTGGATCAAACGAGTTCGAACTGAACCAGAATGGTCCAGTACATTTTGAAAACTCAAAATTTATAGTATTTTTTTAATATTTTTTTCCCTTTTCTTTTTTCTTTCTTTCTTTTCTTTCCTTCTCCTTCCCCATGTTACATTCTCTCTCTTCTTCTTATTCTTCTTCTTCTTCTCTTCCTTCTCTCTCACCGATTCTCTTACCGTCTCTATCTCCCTCTCACTGCGTCGGCAGCAACACCACTGCACCACCAGCAGCTCCTCCGTGCAACGGCAGCAAGCCAGCCGCAGCAGCTCCTCCCTCCTTCGTTTCTGTCGTGCCCTTGTTCCAGCAGCAGCAGTAGCGGCTTAGCCACTGCAGTGCCACCTGCTCCTCCGCAGCAAGCCTAGCTCACAGCTCTGGCCACCGCCTCCTCCTCTTCTCCTCTCAGACGAGATTCAATTTCCAAAAATTTTGATTTTTGGACTATAATAAATATTGGGTACTAATTTTATTATTCTTGGAAATTTTTGAGTAATTAGCTAATTTTTAACAATTAATTAGTTAGTAGTTAAATTTTAGTATTTGTGTGGTTGGTTAATTATTTTGTTGATTTTATATATTGGTGGATTTAATTATTTTTAGGGATGATTTTAGTAGTTAATTAGTTAAATTGAGTAATTATCATAGTTGATTAATTATAGGATTTTGAATTATTATTTGGTTAAATTTTATAGTTAATTGTTAGTGATATTGGGGATTTTGATCATTGATTATAAGTATTTTGTTAGAATTTCAGTGGTTTATTGATTATTGGGTTAAAGGAGTTGGAATTAATGAATTTGGGCTAATTATAATTATTTTGGAGATGAATAAATTATTGTGAAGGACTAATAGTTTTTAGCATAACAATTAAATGGTGGAATTATTGGTGTATTGTGATTTAAATTACTGGGTTTAAATCGACAATAAATAAGAACGAATTGTATTATTAAGAAAATTGCTATTGTTGGTGTTAATTTACAATTAGGAAGTACGAATATATTTTTAAGTATGTTAGAGTTAAGGAATTAAGTTATTAGAAATGAATATATTCATGGGGTTATTAAGAATCAAATGAGGTAAAATAAAAATTAAATGATATTTAGAGACTGAATAAATGAATTATTTGATGATAAATAGTAATTATTCTAAAATTTAGGGTTATATTACGTGAATTATATTGGTGGTAAGTTATATTATATGGTGAGTTGATGGAAATGTAAATTTAAGGATAATATAAAAAGGTTTATTATAAATTATTATTTTAACAATTGATTATTTAGATAATTAGTTATTAGTGAACAGACTATGTGAGGAGTAGATATTAAATATACTGGATTAGTATTTAAGAAGCTGAATTATATTTAAAATAAATGGACAGTTATATTTTTGTGAAAATGTTGCTTTAATTATGATAGAAATTGGAATTTAAACAGATAAATAAAAATAAATAAGTGTGTTAAATTAATTCTTTAAATCTCTTAATTAAGGGACTCAATGTTTAATATTATTTTTCCTTTATTGTATGTGTCTTTTAGATCGATTGAGTTATTATATTGTCCCTCCAAGTCAGAACCCAAAATAGAATTAGAACATTCTACTATCACTATGAGTAATAATAAATGGTGCATACCATCTACATGTACGCATTTCATTTATATATCATATTCCATTTACTATTTAAATATGATCAGTATTCATTTCCTCCACTGACATTATATTACTATCCACCTTATAAACATAATATTATAGTCCTACATTAATGTATAATTACAACCTTTGATTACATCCATACATGCATATATTGCACTGATTAAATCGCTGAATATTGTATTGTGATAATGATGTGCTTTGTATCTAAATGGAAATTGAGATGACGTAGATCACTATGAAACCGTCAGCCAGGTATAAGGGGATCGGCTCCCTGATATATATTTATATGTGAATGAGAAAGATAGGCCAATGACCAATGAATGAATTTATGACATTATTGATCGATTTTGAAAGGTAGGCCAAGGGCCGGTGAATCAATCTTGAAAGGTAGGCCAAAGGCCGATGGGTGAATTAGTGACACTACTGATTATTATGAATATTTGAATGTGACTTATTTGAAGGTGCTGATGTGTGACACGTGCTTGTGAAGTATGCCCATTTTATATATATTGTGAAAGCATATTGCCTAAATGTGTGGGATTGCGTTGTTTATTATTATTCATTGAGTTTAATGAAACTCATCCCCTCCTTCCATAAACTTTTCTAGGAACTAGAAGTATCGCTGGTTCATAAAGGCTCTGCTTCTTTCTTCGCAGAGATAGAGTATTTAATACTAGCTTTAAAAATATTAGTGTATGAATTATTTGAAATATTGGAATATTCTGAATATTTTAGTTTAATTCCGCGGTTAGGACATTAGATCAATATTTGGATATATAAAAATTATTATATACAAATAAATGACCTGTGGAATATTTTCTGAAATTTAGAAAAATTATAACAGGAAAAGTTTGATCATATTATAACCGATGAATTTTGTACTAATTGCATTGTAGTTTAATGAGTATAAGCCCGAGTTATGAATCAAATATGATATTGAAGCTGGGCCAATAATGTTACTGACTGGTTGTTGGACTGTGTCATAATATGGGCTTACTGTCTTCAAAGTTAGATATTATTAAAGATAAATTTTGAGATGATTCAAACTTACTACGGGCCTTAGAGACTTTAAACTTACCCAGATCTTAGTATTGGTCCGGCCCACAGTTTGGGTCGTGACATGTTAGTTTAATTCTCTATTTTTTTTTACTTTATGAAATGATATGTATATAAAAAGAAATGTATGCAGAAATAAGTGAATATAGAGTAAAGATAAAAGTAGAAAAGGACTGATATTAATTAAATTTCATTATTTTGATAACTTATTTTTATCTTAGTATAGTTAGTTTTATAATGTTGAGTATGTATGTTATGAATTTTTTTCAATTTATTTGTGTAATTTTTATGCTTATAAATGAAATGTCAATTTTTATTTATTATTATTATTGTTGTTGTTATTATTATTATTATTATTTTACTTTTTATTTATTTATTTATTTATTTTCCTTCTAGGTAGGAGGTTAAAGAGAAATTTAAACATTAAATTTAATAAATAGATTTAAAATAACAAAAATAGCTAATAAGATAACATCTGATAAATTAAAAAGATGATATACTTGATATTCTTACCATTTAAATTTTAATTTTATTATCTAAATATTAGAAAATTATATATAATGATCATATTTTCAAATTAATATTCATTTACAATAATTATTTATATGTATATTTAATTTTAAAACTTTTATTAGATCATTTAAGATATTTTTTTAAATTTAAAAATTAGTGCTTATTTAAAATAATTATCTATATTTATATTTGACTTTTTTTTCTTAAGTTTTAGATTTGACAATTTAATTTTTTTTCATCTATTTACAATAATTTTATATTTTTATATCTATATATTTTTATTATTATGTTTATGCTTATTTGCAAAAATTCTATATATATTTATATAAAATGTGGTTACTCTATTTTTTATATAAATTTTATCTTATATGTATAAAAAATTTTTTAAATATAATATATGATAATAAAATAATAAAACAACCCGCGTTAGCGTGAGGTTTTAGCTAGTTAAGAAATAATTTGGAACAAACAAATCTCACAAAATTTTATAGAATTCATTTAAAAATTTAAAATATTGTGTTGAAAATAAAAAAAATAAAAATTTGAATTCTATGGAATTAACTATGTCTGAATTAAATTCTACTAAAATTGATAGAATTCGTATGTAAATTTCACAAAATTGACTATCAAAATATTTATTGACAAAATTACCTTTCACTGCAAACTCAACTATATCTTTTTTTTTTCCTTTTTATTTATACAACATTATATTTTTTAAATCTAATAATGACGTTAGTTTATATTCTATTTTTTCATTTTATTTTTTTTGGAAAATTTCAAACCAATGATGATGTTTTTTTTAAGTCTAGCAATACCGTTAGTTATTATTCCTATAAAACTATGAAAATTGAATATCAATAATTATTTTCTAACTGCAATTAAAAATAATAGTAACATTCTTAATATTTTTTAGTTTCCAAATTAATTACTTAAATCAATATAATTTTTTCATCAATTAAAAATAATTATTATGATGAATATTACTACTTATATAATTAATTAATTAGCGTGGAACATTAGTGTACTTAAATTTTATATGAAATTTATTATTTATATGTTAATAAAAAAATGACAAGTTATTATATTGTATATAATAAATATTATTAGTGTTTGTTATTTATTTTTATTAAATTATTATGTTAAGAGTATTATAAGAAATAAAGACAAATGAATTTTTATTTAATAATTTATTTCAAACATAATTTTATAAAATTTAATTGAATTCCTTATTTTAAATTGTAGCATACTATTGACCATGATTTTCAGCACTGGATTTTAGGAAATTTTGTTATGGCTTCAATGGCGCGAGAATCAGCTCGATCGAACGTCATTTGTTAGTAAAAAGCCACGATCGGAATCGATCACCGAAGCAGTGGAAACGATCACCTAAACAACAGCATCGATAATACCCAGGTTGGCACCAATCTAGCTATTGTCGAGATGCCCAATCGACGCTGATTCAGGGTTCACTAGCGCCGATTTGGAGGAGGCTGGCGCCAATCTGCCCTGATGCCCCCTCCTTGCCTATAAATGCAACACTTCTTCATTTAATACCCCTTTTGTTACTTAATCGAGCGCTTTTCAAGCATCAACAACTCACACTCTCACTTTTATGATTCGAAGTCATAGAGTCCGGCTTTGCTCTTCTTCCTTAATTAGTAAAAGCCCGACTTGACTCTCAAAAGTTGATCCTTTCGACTTTCAATCATACTTTGACCTTCATTAGGCCAAAGCTATTAGTTAGTTGATTCATTATTAATTAATCTAAGAATTAATTAATAATTCATCAATTAATAGTAGTACATAAGATTGTAATACGGATCCTCGTGCCCTAACCTTAGCTTATATTGGAGGAAGAGCCGATCGCTTTGGTCGACAATAATCATGAAGCTCCGATCCAGCCGCATCATAAGCATTAGGGGGTATAAACACTAAACTCAGATTTTGTCAATCCAAGCTCGATACTTCCACACCTTATTGACTGTTAAGCCCGGTCTGTCCTGCAAAACTGATAAAATCAGTTTTCAACTAAGCCTAGTCCAGCTAGCATCTCGTAAGCCCACTCCCTGAGCGACATCCTCAAAATCCCACCATCCTAATTGATGGTAGAACTTCATGCACCCTAATCCTCATACAAATGAGGTACGAAGGCATGCTTATGGATTTCAGCTTAGGTAGGGGCCCCGACACAATTGACTAGTTAAGAATTAGGGAAATATGTTGCATGACCTAGAATCCTGAACAAACGAGACTAGAGTTGGGCTCCCCTCCGAATTATTCACCCTTTTTCACTATTACTTTTAATGCACTATATTCTAGATATTGTCATACATTATAAGTATGTTCATGCATCGATAAACTGACATCCACACAAAACATCACTTTTGATTTCTCAATTAGATCCAAATTGTTAATTCATATGCAAAGAAGCCAAAAACCTAGTCTCCGAATGTAACACCCCCTATTTAGTCCTGTGAGACTAGACAGTGAATGTCACATTCTGTGCCAGATGCACAAACTGATTTACGAAATAACTTGATATGGTATCAAATTAAGAAATCATATTATTAAAGAAAGGATAAAAATCTTATTACATTTAGAAATGTCAATGAAATTTTTTTTATAATAACTTATTAATTCTATGACACAAGTGAATATATTTGTCAACAACAATTATTAAAACAAAACCCTATTAAATAACATCTTTTTCATATATATAAAACTAAATTTGCAAGTAAGTGTTTAAATCTAAAATATTGATCTCTTTGTGAAACTTTTAAAAAATAAAATAAAAAAATAAATTAAATGTTTTAATAGTCTACCACTTAAAATCTAAAATAAATTTAGTATTAAATCCCAAATTCCAAACTACCACTTATACTCTCATTAAATTAAATTTTATATTACATATCAAGTTATTAGAATACTTATACTCAAATGTTTGAAAGTATATCCTCCTCCTCTGATACTAGAATACTTAATCATCTTAATCCATATTATCTCCAACCTGTATATGAGAAAACTCATCGTGCTGAGTATATAACTAAGTGGTGTTATTTATACATTAAGTCAAATAATAATTTTAAAATATAAATCTGAATAAAAATTTTCATAGTTATCAAACATTTATAAATAAGACATTAATAATCACAATTATCATATCATTAAATATTTATTATTAACTTAAACATTTTATTCATTTAAAACTAATATTCAAATTAACATACAGAAAAATTCACTTATTACCATAATCACATATTCTTAAAATTAAGAATATGTAATAAACCAAAATCATATAACATTACTTATTAGCTTAATTTCCTTAAAAACATATCTTTTCTAAAGGGGCTTATATACATTTAGGAGAAAATGAAGTAGATGAAATTTTAGAAATATAACGCCCTCCGCTCGATCCCAAAAATCAGACGGAAAGAGCCACATTCGATGCCGGAGGCACCATTCTAACTGAAATATCAATCTTATAACTTAAATTATGAATTAGTAGTATTTAAGTATTCATATTTTTAGCAAGTAATTTTTTTAAATGATTATAATTTGGGAAAAATCTGACAGAAGAACTATAAGAGTTTTCCCTAAAATCTGAGTTTGCCCAAACATGTGATTACAAAACACTCTCTGTAGACGCTCAAATTTTTCTCAAAAAATAGACTCAATGATGATAACTTCTATTGCTAGGGAAGAGGATGAAGCACCAAATGAACTTGATCCTGAGGCGATGATCCAAGTTTATGAAGTGCAAACCT
Organism: Jatropha multifida; assembly: GCA_948099535.1. Lineage (NCBI taxonomy): Eukaryota > Viridiplantae > Streptophyta > Magnoliopsida > Malpighiales > Euphorbiaceae > Jatropha > Jatropha multifida. Next base: position 78,470 of record CANUEX010017883.1, read on the forward strand.
TAATACATTTTTTCATATTTTTGGCAAAATAGGACCCATAACTGCATCTTGGATTCACTCGGGATGTGCCTCGGTGTCCTAGAGCACTCTATGCATCACCTGAACCAAATTCATAAAAATTAGGTCGGTTCGCTGGTGGGGCCCATAGTGGCCTTGTAGGGCCCACTTATGGGGCCCACTAGTGATCCTTAACAGGTCCATTAGTGGTGATGAATTTTTTCGTGGTAGAACAAGTTTGGAACATCCGATTGATTTGATTATTGAACTAGTAATCTTAGGGCAAGAAACTGGATCCATTGGACCGTTTTCAAGTTTTCGAGGTTTGTGTCGAAATAGGATCCAGAAACATAACCTGGGCGGACATAGGATAAATTTTCATGACTTATATCAATGCACGTACCATTTGAATCGATTTTATAAAAAATCAAAAATCGGATTATTTTTGGGGCCCAGCAGTGGGGCCCACGTGCAACATAGGCAGTGAATAGTGCTAAAACACCCATTTGCCTATAAATACATCTCTAACTCTAGGATTTGGGGGTTAGCACTTTTCTTGATGAGCAATTGCAGAATTGAGAGAGCAAAAACAACAAAAATATAAAATCAAACAAAAAAATCAAATAAAAAACATAAACAAAAATCAATTCCACCACAAAATCTTAAGTGATTTTAGTAGTTTAATTGTGTGAGAGAGTGTTTCTAGGATAATCAATGAGTTTTAAACACACAAACACTTCTAGAAACCAAATCAACAATACAGGTGCAATGAAGTCGCAACTGACACAAGGAAGTTGCATCTGGTACAAGGTGCAGATGCAACTGACTCACGCTAGTTGCAATTGACTCACGTCAGTTGAGCCAAAAAATCTCTAAATTTCTGGTTTTCGTTCATTCTCAATCTTCTGATGTTTATGGACTCTAGTTATCTTGGTATCGGATGAAAATCATTTCTAATGGTGTGAGATCATTAACTCGGAAGTCAAATTATAAAAAATTCGGTCATTTATGAGTGGAACCGGCAAAAACCCAATTTTGCAGAAATTTGCAGTTTTCTGGGGCGCTAGATTGCCAGCCAGCCAGACGCATCTGGTGTAGGGCACTTGCAGTTGGCACACACCAATTATAAGTGGCTCGCGCCACTTGAGCCCAAAAATCTGTTGATTTCTAGTTTTCTGACATTTTCGGATTTTCTGACGTTTATAAATCCAGTTACCTTGGTATGAGACGAAAGGCACTTCCAATGGTGTGAGAACATTAACTCAGAAGCCAAATAACTTAAAAAATATCAAATCGCGCCTAGATTCTGAGATTGAAGTGGGTTAGGCCTAAGGGTCGAAAATCCCATTTGACTTGGATGAGTACGTTAATGATTTTAATCTTATTTTTTTGCAATGATTTGTGAACATCTAACAAGATGAACATTGTGATCATGAGCTTGAAATAATATTAAAATTTTTATATTTTTATTTTTAGAAGCTTTTATTTATGCATGTTTAATTAATATTCTATAAGATATATTATATATGTTGTTCATCTAACTCATTAACACCTCTAACATGTCTAACTATATTTCATATTCTGCCATTTTATTGTTTATTGTTTATTTTGAGTAATTCATTTTATTTTTGGACTAACATTTGTGTTTTGATGATTTTCAATTAATTCTTGCATTAATCATATTGTATGAATGTTTGAATATGATATAATTGTTATTGTTGCTTGTTTAATATTCTGAGTTTAATGTTATTTTTATCCATATGGTTTGTAATAATTTTATTTTTATTGATTTGTATTAATTAAATGGGAAATGAGAATATGTATGGGATAAATGGGTAGATTGTATTTTAATAGAAAGGACTATAATTCTTTTTTCCTCCTTCCATTCTTTATGGTTGCTTATTTTTTATGTTGAATGGATGATTTAATTGTGATAATATGTATGATTGACATTGTTTTTAAAAATTGCATAAAAGGTTTTACATCCCAAATTAAATTAATATCGCGATTAGTAAATAATAAATATTCGGACAATTAGGAGGTCGGTTTAGACCGAGCGGAATGGGCGCCTAACACCTTCCCATTTCCATACCCAACTCCCGAACTTACTTTGATTAAAATCGAATTAATTAATTCTAAAGAATTAATTAATTAATTCGAGAAAGTTTTCGCTAGTTTAATAAAATAGGTTGGCGACTCCAACATTTTCAAAACCTTACCAAAGTAAGGAAATACTTATCTGAGGATAAAAATGAGATTGGATAAAATAATTTTTATGAATTAAAATGAACCAAGGTCGTTTGATTCAGTTTACTCAAGAAACTCTTGAGAAAGACATGAGACGCTGCACGAAAGCCACGTCATCCTCAGCCTGGCGACTCCTTTGAGAATTTTTAGAGAGTTAACTCTGTTAGTTGTCCAAGTATTCATATTAATTAATAGTGTTATTAATATAATTAAATTTTACGCACTTATAAACGTCATTCATGCATTTAATCTCTTCTTAATCCTCATCTCTACCCTAACACCCTTCGATGATATTAGGGGATGTGACCTCCTCACTCTATTCGGCTGTTGAGATCTGCCACTAATGTACACAACCCACAAGTCAAGAACCTATTGGTATATCAAAAGACTTGGCACAATTTGTTATCACCTTTTACTTAGACCTAAAGTAAATGGGAGGAAATAACCAATTCTTGCTTATGGAACCTAGAACTCTGCATACCCAGCCTAAGCTCATTTAATGAACTATAGTTCTTTCCTCTTATGATATACTGTAATAATATTTATTTGATACATTCATCAAATAAATGTGAGAGTCGTAGGTTCAAAACTCCACGTTGGTTTATGGGCCTAACCCATAATGTCCTAGGAATAGAAGAGACCTTTGACCATACACCGTGTGTGGGAGTTATAAGAGTGGAGATCATGCATTTCCTTACTCCCGTTCCCTTTATTTATACATTGCTATGTTTGTGTTGTGTTACATTCATACATTACTTAACTTGTGTTCTTGTAGCCATATAGGGGTATTCTGTCATGCCTCGGTTCTATTGTTCAAAGTATCGAAGAGAGAAAAATTGAAGAGAAATACTTGAATCAAAATGAATCAAGATTCGGGAGTGCACAAATGTGTTGGGTTTGTTAAAAAAAAATTTGTCTACTGTAATAAAACATATTTTTGAGCAATATATAAAATTTCCTACATTTGGTCAAAATTTTTCCCAAAAATCCTGAAAAATATATGGTGATATTTGGAGTATTGTAAAAAGTCAACATTTGTAGCAATATGTGAGGATATCTATTTTAAGCCAAATATTTTCGATGTAAAAAAAATGTTGACACTATTTGAATAAAGGGACACTCTAAATATTTTTTCTATAGAATAAAAGTCTATTTTGATTCTTGTAAATTCTCGAAAGTCTTTCTCTAATCTATGTTTTGAATAATTCCAACCGAATCATGGTAGAATACGACATTAGTTGTATTTCGTTATATTGTCTAGTGTGACCATATTTTTCGCGTGTCATTCCACAAGCATTCATACATACATGTATCACATCATGAGACTAACCTCCATATTATGTAGTCATGATAACACCTCACAAAAAGAAAGCACTGAAAACAAGCAGTCGATTGAGGTAAAAAAATCGCTCAGTCAGAGTTGAAGAACCTTCAACTGCTTCTGATCCACCTAGTGTGATCTCTTCTAGTTCGTCGAACTCCCCTTTAAGATTGGGTGTTCTCCTGTTCAAACAGATTTGTCAGCTTCATACTCTATTCCTTTTGATAAAATGGCTAAATCTAGTATTCCCACTACGAAAGTAGAAAAGATGATTGAGAGAATAGTGGCAAATAGCCTCAAGAAAGTCATAAGCTCGAATAAGGGAAAAGAGAAGGTGGTAGTTGAAGATGCTAAAGAAGATAACAATGAGTCCATGAAAGAAGAACATGTTGACAACACATGGCAAGATGAAGAGTTTTTCATGAAGATATCCACTAGGCAAAGTGAACCCTTGCCATTTGTCTAAAAAAACTCAAGAAGCTTGATAAGAAGCTTGAAAAATTACATGCTTTCATGAGATCCAAAGGCATGGATCAGTACATGGATTTGGACGATGATGAGGATAAAGAATTGGAATTGAGGTAGACGATTCCAATCACTTAAAAGATGCCAAAAGTAGCAAAGTACGATGGAAACAATTATCCAAAGGTGCACCTCCTACAGTACAAATCGAACATGGAGTTGGCGAGGCTGCTGTTAAGGGAAATTTTGAAGATGTTCCCAATGTCTCTAATAGGACCTGCTCAAACTTGGTACTACAACTTGGATAGGAAATTCAAGAGAGACAGGAGCAAACTGACTAACATATTCCTCAAGGAGTATGCTTATAATCTTTAGACGGGCATCAATCTGAGAGATCTAGAAGCGACCATACAGAAGCATGATGAACCCTTCTCAGACTATATGGCTAGGTGGAGAGCCAAAATAACTCAGATGAGGAACAAATAGGAAACCAAGGAGCAAATAAAGATTTTCATCAAAGGAACCTTGCTAGCATTCCGTGAGAAGCTGTACTATATGCCTTTGACCGAGTTCTCACAAGTCTATGAAATGGGAACAACCATTGAAGATAAAATCAAGGAGGACAAGAAGTACGGAAATAATGTTGAAAACTTTAAGGATTCTATATTTCAAGGGCCCAGTTAGTCAAACAAAGATCTGAATAGCAATAAGAATACCACAACAGCTGCTCTTGATCCAGGAGCCACCAATGTGCCATAGAGAAGGTTTTCCAACTTTAGCATCCCTCTTTCCCATGTATTTGAAAAGGTTAAGGCAGTAGGGCTGCTAGAGCTGCTCATCCCGAGGCCTCTTCCATTTCCTTTGCCGAAGAATTTCAACCATAGTTCATACTGCCATTTTCATCAAACCAAGGCTCACATCACCAATAAGTGTTTTCGATTGAGGCATGAGATCTAGGATTTGATTGACAGTGGTAAGATTATTGATATGAAAGAATCGAGGCCCAACAAGACTAATTCACTTCATAATTTTACGAATGGGCCATCTTTGCAGAACTTGTACATGGTTGAGTCTGGAAAGACTCTTGTGGAGGTGCTGGTTGAATTCTAGATGGAAGAAGGAGCGAAGAAAAGGACCAAGAAGAGGGACATGATACTGAGGTTTAAGAAGAGGAGAGCACTAAAAAGAAAGCAGATGTCAACAAGGAGGAGGATGACCCTGATGAATGACTAATGAAAACAGTAAGAGCCCACATCAAGGAAGATGTCGAATAGGTTGAAGCTTCTACTGATATGTTTATTTTGTTAAGGACAAACCTGATTGTGATGAATTATTCATGCTATTTAATGAAATACATTTTTCTTTGGCTTGCCATGTTTGATTTCTTTCTCAACAATTCCATTCATCATAATAGATAAGCTCATGTGCATTCTTGACATAGACTCATCACACATGCTTGAAATTAATATTAACACAAAATAGAGCTTATTGTTTGGGCTAAAACCTAAATGTGAGAGTTAAACATAAGATTTCAAAGACATGCTCAGCGATAAGAAAGAAGTCTTCACATGGAGACCGAAAAACATGTCAGGTATTGACAGAACTATCGTCAAGCACACCATTCAATTATATCACAGGGTTCGACCAATGAAACGAAAAGGAAAAGATCGAGCCCTAAGAAGATTAAGAAGGACATGGCCAATCTAATCAATGTTGAATTTCAAGAAATGGTTCACTATCTTGATCAGGGTAACCAACTTCATTTCTGTCCCCAAGAAGAATGGATAGATCAAAACGCATGCAAATTACAAAGCTCGGAACAAAGAATCCCCGAGAGATGATCAGTCATGGCTTCTTGATATCCCACAGTGGATGACCATAGGAATCTATCTTTAATCAGCTTCTCGAGATGGTAAACAAGCCTTATAACGCTTGACATTACAGTCCGCAGTCTTATACAGTTAGTCGTACAAGAGAACACCCAACGGCATACTGGCAAAAAATGTATCAATAAAGGAAATAGAGAAAATAATGGAGCCAACCCACATGAGCGAAAAGCTTTAGTAAAGGAGATTCCAAGATAAGGTTTCATTTGGTTGTCAATAGACAGAGAGAGTATATTTCTTCCATGAAGAGGCATTTTGGGCCACAAGTTCATGAAGACCCAAGTCACATTTTCATCATAGAAATTACATTTTTCTATTTTACCACAACCTTTTGCAAATTGGTGTATAGACATTGTTGGTAAGATCTCACCACCGGGTTCCAATGGATTTGAATTCATAATGCCAACAATAGGTTATTTCTGAAGAGGGGAGAAGATAGAATTCTTCGGAGAATATCAATGCTGGAAAAATGTCTAATTGCACCAAAAGAATCTTCTTAAGAGGTATAAGACTCCCATTATAAAGTTCAGCTCTAAATGGAATTGAAAGTATAGCGATGGAGCATCAATATTTATCTCCATATCATTCGAAAGAAAAATAAAGTAATGCAAGCCATAAATAGGAATATAAAAAAAAGAGAAAAAAAAGAAGAAAGAAGAAAAAGAAAAAAGTTCGTTAAGTTGAAAACCCACAAGGGTGGCTTAAGCAAAAATTAGAGCACAAGAAAAGAAGCTCGTTAAGTCAAAAACCCGTAAGGGCGGCTTAAGCAAAATTTAGAGCATTACAAAACAAAACAAAAAGAGAATAAATTAAAAGAATAAACAAAAGACTTCAAAGAAAATGATAGAGAATCATTGCGCCTAGGCACATGATGCTTTATGGAGTTACAACACCAACCATTTCAGTAAATGGGGAAGGTTCTCACCTTTTGTTTATGGGATGATGCTACAGTCCGAGATAAGGACTTTCCATGCACATAATGATGGGATTCAAGGCACTAGAATGCTAATGGGCCAAAAGCCATTATCAAGAATTAATTCTTTTAAATGGAAGGAGACCTAATGCCATCTTCATAGATCAATCGAGGGAAAGATGGATGTCTAGACACTTCAAATAAGAGAATTAGTCCAAAAGCTATGAAGAGTACAAGATCGGGTCTTGAAGTGAACCATACCAAATGTTCATGACCCAAGAAGGAATTCAAGTTTCTTGAAGAAGGTCCATTCGTGATCAAGAAAATGCTTTCAAAAGATATAATGTAGATTCCAAATGTAGAAGGTTATGAGCTCACAAGATTGGTCAACATAGGCAGGTGGAAAGAAATTTTACATTTAAGACGAATGTTTATGGAAAATGCCATTTGATTAAAATCAACCTTTGTGCTTTAAGTCCTAGTCATTATGCAAATGATGTGAATTTGCATTGTTGATATGGAATAAAAAGAAATATTTCAAACATTTTAAGTAAAATCATTATGCATAGCAGTTCAAGCATCATTTTCTAAGGCATCCGTTTGTTCATACCTACCAAGAGATAAACAATCAGTACATCGATGACATTCATATTTGAAGAATCAACTTTATCAGAGAAATGGACAATGATACCACTTTGATAGACGAAGATAAAGCGGGGTAAGAATTCATATGTAATAAAGCCTCCTCTCAAATGGGTGTAATACAGAGCAGACTGATGAAGTCATATCGCCGAGTCAGATGACCTAAATAGTAGGCTCTAGCTATTGTTTATCCATATAGGGAGATATGAAGCATGTACGAGGGCACATTCATATGCTGTAGAAACCTTCATGAGCAGATCCATCTGTGACATGCAGTAGTGATACTCAGAAAAGGATTTCCCATTTTCCTATTGGAACTCTAAATAGATGTCTCCAATGCCAAGTGGAGTGCTGTGACCCTTTATAGTTAGTCTGATGGTGACCTTACCCTCTCAAGCTTTTCACTCACATGGAGTGATGAACATGACACAAGTCAAGCTGAATGAAAAGAGAGAAATAAAGAAAGCTCGTTAAGTCGAAAATCCAAAAGGATGACGTAGGCAAAAGTTAGAGCTTAGAGCACAGAAAAAGAAAACCCGTTAAGTTAAAAACCCAAGAAGGGCAACTTAGGCAAAAATTAGGGCAAATAAAAGAAAAAGAAGCCCGCTGAGTCAAAAATCTGAAAAAGGCGACCTAGGCAAAAGTTAGGGCAAATGAAAGAATAAAAGAGAAAAGCTCTGTAACACCCCCCTTTTCGATCTCGTAGGACCAGAACAAGAGATGTTGCATTCTGTGCCGGAGGCACGTACAAGCTTACTTATCAGTACAGAAATAGTATCAGTGAAAACATAATATAGTCATTAAATGCTTAGTTTACAAATCCTTTAAAATGTACATCAAAAGTCTTATTGACCTAAATTTGTCTGAACAATTCGGTTATAAAATTCGAGAAAAATTTAAAACCTTTAAATACAGTAGTGGGAACCCATTAAACATTTTTGAAAAGTTAGGCAAATTCTTTAGAAAATCTCAAGTGTTCCCTTTGGAAACCCAATTAATAAAATGAATAAACCAACTAATAAAACATTATTGAGATGATAATAAAGTCCTTAGAAGTCCTTCATACATATTTAACATTCCAATTCAATAAAACAATTTTCAAGAGGAAATATCCTCAAATCCAATACTAGTAAATCCAAAAATATCAAAAGTTCAACATCAAAATAAAAGTCCAAGTCCAAGTGGAACAAATAAAAAATCCTCAAAGAGTTCAAAGACTTAGAACAATTGCTTTTAGGTAAAATAAAAACCCCACATAATCAAACCAATGCTCTCATTATTTCAAATCTAACATATGCCACGAGTCTATAGTATAGACTCACACTCTAGTTTGAAAGTAGAAGATCTTCTCTCTAGACACATGTACTTGAGATCCACAGCAAGCAAATCTTCAACCTACGTGAATTCAAAAATAAAAACATCGCGCTAAGTATAGAACTCAGTGGTACTCAACAATATATATGCATCACATAGCAAATATGTATGGTTCATTGAAACCATACACAATATCAATATATATATAGCATTTATTACAATAGTCCACAAAGGAAACTTATTTCTCAAACAATCATGCAATATCATTTATAATCAAGACATGCATGACATAAGAGCATATCATATAATCGAAACATCCATACCATGCCATAGGTATACATGTTGCCTGCTATAACAGTTTCTCACAGTACGAGTGGTTATGTCCACATTTTCACTCCATGTTTCTAGACCAAAAACTCATAATCAATTCATATACAAGTTTGCTTGCATTACAAAAAAATCACTTCAATCTATATATATAAGAGCAGACTCATATAGGTGTTTATTCACGTAGCAAGCAGTTAAGTAATCTCAAGGGTGCTATTCGAAACTTAATATAAGGTATAGATACATTTAGGTATTAATGATCATATTTCTTCATATTCCAAATGTACAATTCATTAAAACGTCATTAAGACATAAACTACATCAGAATGAATTCAAAATATATTCCATATTAGATAAATTCAAAGCATATCTATTATTTAAGGATATCATCAGAATATGTACCAAAACAAATGGATGATAGCCTCAACTCTAAATCAAAACATTATTAGTGTCGTTGACAAATCATAATACTGTCAATCTCATTGCCAGATCAGAATATCATTGGAACATATATACAAACACAGAAATATTTCAGAACACATACTATTACAGTATGATATCAGTCACATTCTTTAATCTTTTTATTTATGGGCATTATTATTAACTTAGAAGAAACAAAAGCAGAATAGGTATCAAATACAGAATCAGACTGGCATAATAGCCAACAGAACAAATTAGGTAGAAGCCTACAGAATAGGCATAAGCCTACAGAACGTTGGTGCGCATCTGCAACCTAAGTGGGACACTCTGTGTCCAGCATATGATCATAGCTCAAATCCAGTAATGCTTAATATATCAGTATTAGTATAACCACATTTGTACAACTATTCAACCAAGTTCATAATAAGGGCCCATACATTTAGTTATAGTTCTTTATATTGTATCCAAGTCTAATCATAGATAGAATCTCAAAAGTTCAACTATAGCATCACAAGCATTCATAGATATACCTGATTGCGTCTTTAACCTCATTATACACAAAGGAACTCATAGGTCCCCATGTGTCAACAATAATTGCAGTATAATCCAAATCAAATCTCCTATCATGCTTTATTTCATAAATAGATAACCGTACTCTAGCAACTACTCAACCAAAACCATAGCAGGAGCCCATTAGTTGTTTTAGGTAGATTCTGTTTAATTCCATTTTCAAGTAACGACAATAAAATCCAGACATTCATTCTCATGTACATAAAATAAATAGTTCAAGTCACTTGATTAAGGTAGCACTAATCCATATATGTCTTAGTCCAATATCACCCAAGATAGCAAGCAAGTAAGCGTACCTGGTGCATAGCATTAAGCCTTCCATGACATAATTCCAAATTGGTATTACCAAATCAAATTCACACACTTAGTTCATGGTAGTTCATAAGTCAAGAAAATGAACATTACAATAGCAAAGTTCGAGTGTGTCTTCTAACATTTTTTTATATTATATAAGTAAGCATACTACCACACACTAAGTTTAGCTCATATCATATGAAAGACCAATCACAACCCACCGTAGTTAATGTTTATTTCATCATGCAATCATGCAACACATAAAATTAGACTTGAATAGATCATCAGGATAATCAACTCATCAAATCATCACCATTTAAC